>ML675631.1:12902084-13009584 GCA_007922155.1 Mesoclemmys tuberculata
AGCAGATTGCTGTGCAATACCAGGAAAACATACTAAGGTCCAATAAGTTTTAACACAACCAGGTGAAAAGGTCAAACAGGCTCTCTAAGAACTGGAAGACAGCCTGTCCCTGGTTCAAGAAACCATAGTCCCAGGTCTGAGCAAGGGAACAACAGCCCATGCATCAAGTGGCCCAACACCTTTATGTTGTGGAGACAACATTCTCAGAGTGAATAGCTCCCAATATTTATCTGATTTTGTTCATAGAAAACAAACCATCAGGGCAATTCAGCGCCAGTGTCTAGGATAGCTGCCATGGCTAGATAAAAGAAAAGGCCTGCTAAAGCTTCAGAGGCATTGGCTAACCTGAGATGAGCAGCAAAGCAAGACAGAAACCATTCTTCACCGCACTTGGCTTGCACGCTCTCTCTTCTGGACCAGCAGGAAGGCATCATGGAAAGTAGAAAAAGACAAAAGAACAGGGGGAGGTATGAGAAGGAGTGGCATAGGCACCAGGAGAGAGAAACTGATGAGAGAAAATGAAGTGACGAGTTTGAGACATAGTCATATACGAGGCAAATAACAATGGGTACATGAGCATAATTTGTTCCCAGATCTCTAAGAGAACCACTGATGCACTCAAGTCCCTTCTCCTTCCATAGCATGGCATGTACAATGGGAATGACTGCAAGTTCCTCTTGTGTCGAAGAAGCACCATATCAGTCTTATAATTAGGTACCATCGATATTATGGGGGCACGGCTATGAACTTACTTAAAGTGGGATGCCTATACTGAGAGCAAGCAGCATAACTGTATTGTTATGTACCTCCCCCTCCAGTTTGCTCAGTTTTTGCTCAGTTTGCATGGACTGAAAAAATGTTCTGTACTTTTCTGTTGAAATAAGTGTCATAACAACATTTGATAATACTTGTCTGCGTATATCAAAGACCAGGGGAATTCTGTTATCTGCACACATTTATTGCTTTATAGAGCAATGTTTACCTGACATCAAAGCACAACTAGGAAGCATCCTCTGTGACTATAGAATAGTAGGTCTTACTATTATAGAACTCTATGGCTTGACAGGAGTGGGGGCAGGGGAGATAAGACAAAGAACAGCAAGTGAGTTCTATCAATGGCCTCAGTGCAGTTCAAATAAATGAGGCAATTGCTTGTGTGCAATATATGTGCAGTTACATGCCTAATTTGCATGCAATTAAGTGACCTCACACAGACCTCAAGTAACTCCACATGCATTCACAATAACCTCACATGCAAATTAGACACACATTTTATCTCATTCCTGTCCACCTAACTTATTTGACAATCTGGCCCATCAGTTATAGACCCTTCACAGCAGAAAGAATAATAGAGAGTTCTGCAATCAGAAAGTCAAGTCCTTGAGAAAGCAGCCTGGTCAAAAATGGCTTTCTGAAGGATCCCATGCCAGAGATTGGAGTAATTTTTCTATAACAAAAAATGGGGCTTTTTCCCTACTCATTAATGAATTTGGACAAGAAGGAAGATTTTGGTAGCAATATGTTGAATGGATTTGAGAGGTGAGTGATGGAGAAGGGAGTTTGGAGAGGAGGAAGATTCAGGTAGTCCAGGAAGAGATAAGTAAGTCATGGACAAGAGTTTTAGTGGTAGGGTTAGATGGAAAGGGTGGATTCTAGTAATACTGAAGTATAACAACAGGAGTTAAGGATGCAAAGACAAAAGGAAGATGATCTCAGGTTTACAAGCTTAGAGGACATGGAGGATGGTTGTTAACATCTGATATGACGAAATGCAAGATGAAAAAAGATTAAGAAGGAAAGATGAAAAATTTGGTTTTTAATTTGTTTAATCTGAGGAAACTGCAGGTCATTCATCCTACAATGCAAGCCTAGATAGCAGGGAAGAGATCTGGGGTGGAGGGGTACATGTGAGAGTTGTTGAGCAGGTAGTAAATAGAGTCATGAGAATGGATAAGATGACCCAGGAAATGAGTATAGAAAAATAAAAGAGAGGGCTCCAAGGAAAGGGAAAGGAAAGAGGAGGAGGGACAAGCACCAGGAAGGGCAGTGTCCTGGCAGAAGAAGAAAAAGATGATAGGCGAAGGAAGGGATGTCCACAGTGTTGGAGGCATCAGATAGATCAAAAATGAAAGAAGAGAAGTGGCCTCTGAATTTAGCCAGGAAAAGATCATCAGTAAGTATATTGAGGGCAGTTTTAGTAGAATGGGGAGGGTGGAAGCTAGCTTGGAGAGGGATCAGGAAAAAGTTAGAGGAGAAAAAGTGAAGGCACTGGCAGTGGATGGCTTGTTCATGAAGCATAGAGATGAAGGGAAGGAGGGAAACAAGATGAGTGAGCAGAAGAGATAAAGCGAAGCAGTCTAGAGAAAGTTTCTTTAGAATAGGGGAAACAATGGCATGGCTGAATGTGGAGGGGAAGTATCCAGAGGAGAGAAAACAGGAGATGAGAGACAAAGAGGGGAAAAGCAAAAGAGCTAAGTAGGCTTGGAAGCTGGTGGGGATGGGTTCTTGAAAACAGATGAAGAAATTGCAGGACATCTGAGAAATAGCATTGGGACCAAGGGAAAGGATGACAGGATAAAGTGGGTGGGAGAGGAAGTGCAGGTGGAGAGCTACTGCTGTGCACTCTCAGTTTTGCCTTTGAAGAAGTTTGCCAGATCCTGAGCAGAGAGAAAGCTGGGGGAATAGGTAAGCTCCGTGAGGGTATAAGCAAGAAGTGGATGAACAAGAAACAGTGGGATTACTTGGCCAGAAACACAGCTGAGCTGGACAGGATGTAAGAGGGACCCTGAATGGGCATAAAGAGAGACCTTTCTTTCTTTTTATGCTTTTCTACTGGTTGTAACTTTAATTGGCAGACTCTTTGGTCTGTCTGTATATTGGCCAGGCAGCTAGCTATTAGTGAATCCGTACTATGCTATTTTTAACTTTTGCAATGTAATAATATTGGTTTTTGGCATTTTTTAGGCATAAATGTAAGAGCACATAAAAACCACAAAAAGATCAGTAGAAAAACTTCAGAAACTCAGTTATGTAGATAAGATGAATGGCTAACTTTAAAATTAGCCATCTCCTCTGTGCTCTGGTAAGAAATTATAGTGAGCATAAGATGATGATATTATGAAGCATGTGATGTTGGTCTGGTATTCACAATTTTGCTTGTGCATCTGTCATATTTGTATAGCTATTAGCTGGTAACTGTTAATTCAAAAAAAGCCTCTCCCTTTCCCCCAGCTAGTGACCACAACAAAAGTAAGTACCTTTAATCATCCCCTCCACAGACTTTTTCCTCAAACTTTCCACACAGAATACTCCTAATAGACAAATTCCCCCAGGTTCTGCCAGTAACATAATTTCTTTCAAATATATTCTGTGTCCAGAGACATGCCATAGTCTTAACTCCTGAATCTTTCAGTTGGAGGTTAAACTGTGGCATTAAATTACAGCCCTGTGCCAGGGATAGTATGGAGTTGCCCTACTCCCCTGGATGCTCTGAGATGTTGGGAGGATCACGGTGTCTCAGAAAGACACAATATTCCCAAAGGCCTTGGGGACTATGGCTACTGTGCCTCCTGTAAAAGAGTGCAGCTTGTGATCAGTGAGCACAGATGGCTGAAACAGAGGACTCAAAGGTCAAGGCCTGTGTCCCTTCCTCCCCGCCCTTTGCCCAGACTACCCCAACAGGATACTAGTGCTGCGGAGTTCCTGTGCTCCCTTGGTTCCTCAGAAGTCACACAGTCTTCCACAGTCTGGGCCCTGAACAGAAGGGGCAGAAGGAAAGAGAGAGACAGACATCTCGCACCCTCTCACTTCCTTGTGCATCTGTGAGGCTGGGCACAGTCTCTTCCACAGTATGTTGTACAAACCCGCCCTTCTCAAGACGTCACTTAAAGATAATGATGTACAAGGTCTTCAAGTAAATTCAACAATATTCAAATGTTGTCATTTAGTGGCATATCATGGCAACAGTTTTCACAGAGCTAGGGTTCAGGAATTTGAAAGAAAGATGCAAGGAGAGGTCTAATAAGGGAGAAGAGCACAAATTTGTTCTTTGTATCACTCCTAGCCTTTTGTAGGCTGAGAGCTGAGATGTAGATATTTTCATTAAAAAAAAAAAATCTGAGCCTGACTCACATTACTCATCATGCACGAACTGAGTAATAAGCTGGTAGAAGAATACGTTTGACCATCTGAAATCTACCGAGCTACCTTCCACTTAAAATTCATTTCCTTCCAGGAAATTCAGCAAACCACAATGGCACCTGAAAAAATGGCTTCAAATTGTTAGTATTTTGCTCTGAATTGGGCTAAACATTTTGAGATTGAGAAAATGAAAATAAAGTTGAAGTGAAATGAAGTAGCAAGACATAAGCTCAACAATATTTTGCATCTGTTAGCAATATAACACCACATCTGTGGGTTAATGAATGTATTCGTGACATGTACATGCAGATGGGTAGCAAGGAGAAGGCAAGAGTGTCCACCCACAATTATAATCACTCAACAAGAATAACAAAAATAACAGCAGTCATAACCAATAAAGACCATTTATGAAGCACCTGGAAGTTAATTCTATTATTCAGCATTAAGTAGGAGGAGTAAGAAACACTGACAAAGCCCCACAAAGTCATTATAAATACAGAAGGAGTGACATTTGGCAAGAGTGAACTACTGGAATTCAGTGGGGGTGTATCTGTAAAGGTCTTGTGCCTACTAATTACTTGGGTACATTGCTAGCATGTCATTTTGTTTCAGCTACACTGGGCCTCTGAGTAATAATTGTTTTCAAATTATGTTTTTTGAACTATATGATTTCTTAAGTCTTTTATATCATAAATCACACTGATGTGGCTTAAGATGGTAAAATCAGGTGTACAGTATGTAATGAAAGCATATGTGTCCATGTATCCAAATGGTTCCTTAAGAGGAGGTAGAGGAAAAAGATAAAGTTGCTTGATTCGTCAAGGAGACCTGAGGAAAAAAATAAGTAAATTGTATCGACTACTGTTCTAAAGTTGCACAGCACTTGCCTTTCTGGGTAAATGTGAGATGTAATATATTTTTAGAGACAAGTAAGAAAGATGCGTATTAGGGTGAAGGAAATGTGTAGAACTGAAAAATATGACAATGAATAATGCTATAGAGTGAAATAATTGAAGAGACATAACCTGGTACTGGATTAGAATAATGTGGGGACTACAACAGCCTAACCATCTATAATAAACCAGGGATACTTTAAAATAGCCTCTAGGAGAAATTTTAATCTTACATATTCAAATGATGAATGTCCTCACTCTGCGGTACATCTGGAATCTCAGGTTCAGGTAGGCAAGGATCAAGAAGATTGAACAGGTCCAATACAGGAAGGGCAGGCTCTAAGAAAAGAGGGACAATATATGACAATTCTCTACTAGGACACATTATCTAAATGAATGACATCAACTTTCTTCAGTTGTTTTTGGTTAGTTTACCGGGTGAAGGAGGGAAGCACCCATAGGCAGACATGCACCCAGTATAAAAGTAGGAAGTGACTCTTATTTGGAAGAATATAAAGTAAACCTTGCTGGTCTTAACCAATATGTTTGGCATATTGTAAGGAACTAGTTCCTATACATCCTATGTTATTGCCTGTGAATTCCCATTGAAGTCAATGGGACCACATCTTGCAGGATGGGGTTCTATATCCTCATTTTCTCAGCAGCCAATCAATTGATTCCTGAACATTCCGGAGCCCTCTTATATTTCCAAGAGTGCTGTCTTAGTTCAGGAAGCTGAAGGATCAAGAGTGTTAATTGAATTGCAAATAAAGAATAATAAATAGCAAATAATTTAATTTATATATCCTCTCCTCTCACCATTCCCACCCTGCTGAAGCATTCAGGATACTGTTCAGCTAAAATGTAACAACATAAAACAGGCATAAAACAACATAAAAACAGCATAAAAACACACAAAAAGCCAAATTTCCAACCCAGCGTCCCTGGTACAAAAGTGTGCAGAGAGCGCTGATGTGGATAAAACAGGAAACTCTTAGTACTGAAGTGGTTCCAACAGTCTTTTTTATGTGATGGGGATAAAGCTAAGATGTATGTCTAAAGGGCCACCACGAGGGATTTATCACCCTAAGGTGAAATGATGGAAGCCCTATAACCAGGAGGCAACACAGCATTCATATGCACCAAGAAATTGAAAAGGGAAGTCTTAAGATTATCTCACTCTGACATCTTGGGGGCTTTAAGAACAGAAGAAGATACATTGTTTTCCTCCTTGTGGTGTGATTCAGAATATTGTAAATAATCTTTTACCTTTTAAAATAGGCCAAACCAAAGAAAGAACAATTGACTTCATAGGTGGGTTTTCCAGCCTCCTTCCAACAACTATGGTAAAAACAGTATGCCGTGTTTCTACTTCAACTAATAAAACAGTTGGTTTCTATTAATAAATTAACAAAATAAATATAGGGCCCACTTGGAGTCATTTTAAGACCAAATTGGGCCTGATTCAATGCCTACTAAAGTCGGTGCGAGGTTTTCCACTAACTTTAAGGGGCTTTGGTTCACATCCATTGTTAGTATGAGGCATGCAGTGACAGCACCCATGCTGCATTAGTAACATTTTTCATTAAAAAAATAGTTCTTGAAGTTATGTACAGTACTTTTTGGTGTCTGTACACAGCCGTTTTTGTGTGTGTATGTACGCATGTGCACTTGGTGCTAGAAAAGGATAAGTTGCAAAATAACTGGTGCCTTTTATAAAACATCGTGTCTCTTTTGGGATCAAATGTTTAAAATAATGACCAACCAACCAACCATTTGTGTTCTTACAACCAACCATTTGTGTTCTTAACAACATATATGGTGGCAAATGAAAGCATCACATGTAATTAACAATACACAGCTGTATTCGTTCACACTGTATATCTTCTGTATAAAAGTTTATACAGCTGCTTCTAGCTACTCAGGAGTCACTAATGCAAACACATGATTGCATTATGTTTACAAATTTTCTGCAGAACATTTTGCATTTGTATGGATTATATTACATTCATGCTGCGGGTTTGATGACAAATTACCGTAGATTAAACCCTCCTTAAAAATATGTGGAGTCCTTTAACAAAGTGTACATAAAACAAGCTGCTAGTTATTTTTCATTGTTAATAACGATAGCTTTTAAAATCCAAAGTTTAGAAGCGTTAGAGGGTGTGCTACTGGGCTGTCATTCATTATACTAATAAAACCCTATAAAGCAAAGTATTGCAGCTAGAGGGTATTGCTACTTTCCGATATGTACAGTGACAGACACATATTTCCTATCTCTGAATAGTACTACGGATACTATCAACTGAGACAAAGAGAACAAAATGCATGACAATCACTCAGTATCACAACAAAGAGATTTGTAGCTAGCTACTAAGTATGCTTCTCAACAAACAGACTATGTTGTCCTAGGGCTACATGGAGTAGTTATATTTCTTTGAAAATTCAAGGGCACTCGGTTTGTTTTTCCTTTGGTTGAAAGATTGTTTTATTTTTGGCTATTGCTACACATGTGCGGTGTGATCATCAGTTGGAATTGTACAAGCTTTCTCCTGCCAAAAAGATGGGATGTTAGCTGACCATTCCTTCCAGAATAATAAGGCCATAGTTTGTTGTAAATACTGTAAGTTAACATTTTTCTCAAGTCAGTTTTGTTGTAATCAGGAAAATAATTTAAATAAGCGACCTCAGATCTCTCTCCCTCACTCTCTCTTTCTATCAGCATTTCTAAAACACTTCACAATGATAAAATACGGGTTATAGAAAAACCATGGGATCTGTCCAGAACTTCTCCATCCTGTACTTGAATTGAATCGGTGGCTTCTGCTTCAAAACCCCCTAGCTTTACTTCCCTGGGAAATGCTTTATTACAGAAGTCGGCTGTGCAGAGTGATCTAAAGATGATAAAGACAGCACACTCCTTGACATCCTCTGGGAGTATGTTCCAGAATCTTTGGCCCATATTGCTAAGACTTTTCCTGTGACTCCTTGGAGACTTTCTCCAGGGTTCTAATAGCAGAAGCATACCAGATGGCTGGAAGTGCCACAGCAAGTACCAGAAGGAGAGGCAGTCCTTGAGACCATACCACTTTAATCTTATCCCACTAAGGACTTTGTAAACCTGTACCAGAAGCTAGAATTGGATCTAGTAGTGAACAAGGAAACAATACAAATTGGGCAACAAGGATATAATATGCTTCCTTTAGCTTGTCATGCTCAGGAGACAAAACATTACATTGTGCTCCAACTGGATCTTTTCTGTAGGATTTTCGTCTAGACCCAGGTACAATGAATTACAATAGCCCAGCCTGTGGGTTAAAAAATGGCCTGCCCTGTGGACTACTGTGGCCAGGACATCATCCAAGAGGAATGAAGTGTCTCATTATTGGGGTAAGTTGGAGAATTTATGGCCATTGCCATTATTTGAGAATTCACTATCAACAGTGAGTTCAGCATCACCAAATGGGGCAAACTGTCTTAACTAGATGGCAGAAGACTTCAGTTGTGTGGGAGTTAGCATGGTTCACCCATTCCTCAGACCTGTTCCCCTCTTCTAATTAGCATGGCTGTCAAGTTTTAGGTATCGACAATGAGCACGTCTAACATATATAATACAAAAAGCACATTTGGCGACCTTCCCATTCCAAACATATAGCAGTCTGCTTCAATCTGACTTTTTTATGAAACAGCTTCTCTCTGTTGTTAGATAAAAATCTCTTTCCATACTATATATTTTTGTAAATGATTGGCAGCTATGGATGTACTCATTTCTTGTTGGGCCCTGCTGTTGCCCCCAGTGCATCCCCATACTCATAGATATTACCAACTGAAACATTACATTCCCAGACTTGTATTACTTCTGAAAAGGCCACAAGGATTTCTGATGGTTTGTGGACCATACTTTCTGCAGTGTTGACAGGAATGTTGGAAAGCCTATAGGCAAGTATTCTTTGCCTGTTACCTGAATTTTCATGAAGATAACCCATTAAAATGATTGAATGTATACTGCAAAATATTTGTATTGCCTGAAGAATAACAGTGTAGTCACCCACCATAACAAGATTTCATTGCAACCTTAGTCACAATTTTGAACTCTGATTACACAGCAACTATTAAGACCTGAACCTGTGGAGGGCTAGACTTAGTTGTCCTTTTTTCTACCTCTTGTCTCCTGTCTGATTACACTTGACACAGATGTCTCCCAGAAATACTTGGTTGGTTCATATTGCATATTTGGAGGGTTTTTTAATTCAATTTTATGTTCCCACCAACTTTTGTGGCTTGTTTGTTTTCTCAGGACAATGTGTCTCTTGCTGATTCCCTCCTGTATCTTTTCCTTGTAGCTCAGTAAACCTGGAAAGTTGAACAAAGAGAGGTTGTGTATACACTTCTATATCTTTCCCTTTTTAACAACACAATCATTTATCTACACTGGAGAGGCAAATATGAACAAAACAATGGAAATGTTAACAATAAAAATGTGCAAGGAAACAAACACCAGTACTTTACCCCTAACTTTAAACAAACATACACTAAGAACTTACTTCTTCTGACCAACAATAAACAACATATTTGGACCCCAGCAATTACCATTCCAATGCACTTTCAAGCAACATCTACTCCAGCGTAACTTCACTGTGTCTCTGAAGAAGTTCTGTGCCATTCAGATCCCTAAGTCACTTCCCTATAGAGCTTACTGTGAGCAGACTTCTGACCACTCTTATTCAAGTCCAACAGCTGTACAAATAGATTTTCCTCTCAGTGGATAATTCCTGTTCTAGAATACTCCTACTCAAAAGTAAACATAATTGCACTCTGGTGAGTAACCAAGATCACTTCTAGAATGCCTTAGTGTTTCAGAGACGTCACTTATAATTCGTCCTTTCCTCCCAACTAACCTAAACTCTCCAAAAATCTCTCAGACTATGAAACAGTCCACCACTATTTGCAGAAGTCTTTCCCAAACTTGGTTTTGTAACTTATTACATTGTGCATCAGTTTTAGTCCAAGGAGCAATGTCTATTGGGTTGCAAATACAAGATGAAAATGCTGAGGGAGGGGATTTCTCTAGTCCCCTTCATGAATTACATATTCAAAATAACAACCCACACTAAGACTGGGTCTATTAATAGTGACTACACCAATTACATCACATTTGAAAAAGTCAGTATCAGCAAGGAGTGTTAGATTAAATATTTAATCCATGACATTGTCATTGAATTCCCATTGAATTTAATTGAACAGTGAGCTAATGACGAAAAAAGTTGAATGGTACAAATAACCAAACAGTGACGTTTCAGAAGGTAATGGATATTTTATGAGACCAAACGATGAATAAAGCAATAGTGTTTAAAAACCACCACCTGTATTGAAAACTTTTTCCCATAACAGTGACCAAGATACAGTATTCAAAAATGTTGCTATACAGAACCATAATGAGGCTATTTAAAGCAGACAAATAACTTGCACAAAAATGCAAGCAAGCACTTGCTTTTGTATGTGACATCTTCACTTGCTTGATAACAGAATCCAACAGTAAAATGAAAAAATGTGAGCCCAAGTGCAGCATAAGGAAGAGAAATTCTTTCAAAACCTTGTCACATATCTAGTACCCACAAACAGCACTGCACACATAGGGTATATATGGTTTCCACCTCAGCACACCAAGGAAACTAACACTTTATCTGGAAAAAGTCTCTGTGAATGCAGAAATGTTTGGTTTCCTTCTTCCTCTTCTATTTTCTTCATGTTCTGTTCCACTTTTTACCATCAATTATTTCCTTTGTGTTCCCCCAAAACATTAAGTACTTTATGTTTTAAAGTTTCTTGGCAGTCCTCTGTGGCCCAATTGGATTTAGTCTTTAACTAGAAGTAAATATAGATTGTTTGATGTTTTTAATACAATTGGTAGTGGGCAGGTGACCACATCATCTGGCAATAGCTAACTGGTAGCATCAACAATGCAGGTAAGTATTGAATGGGCATGGAGGTATCCTATCAAGCCTTGAGGTAATCCGTCCAAGTCAGGTTTGAGGCACATTCCTTGGACAATGTGGTTAAGCTTATTACTCCTTTGCACCCATAAACTATGATCACGCTAGGAATCTAACATCTCAGCATAGCCATTCTGACTGCTTGAGGCTCCCTCTATATGTCCACCAAATATTTTTAGGAAGTTTCCCTAAAGTTTGCTCTTCTTCAGTAGATAAGCTCTTGTACACTATCATTCCCTAAGGAAAAATGTAATACCTGGAGGGCTGATCACTGACTACGGAGAGGCTACTATAGATGGGGCACTATCTTTTGTCATCAGCAAAAAGCTTGGGCCATAATACAGACAATATCAGAAACATCATGTCAGTTTCAGCTTGACCAAGATGAAGTGCCACCTCCTCCTGCAAGGGATCAACAACAGGATAGAATAGAGGCATACGCACAACTGGGATGTTTCTAAGTCTATAGAGCCAAGGAGGTGATTCGCAAAACTTCTGTGGATTTAATCACATGCAAAATACTCACCCTGAGTCACAAGAATGTTTGCACTACCCACATTCATATTTGTGAGTCATGCTCTCATCTTTCACTCAATGCATGTGTCATCTATCTCCCTCTCCCAGTACCACATTAATGAAGATCAGTGAGGGAAATATGCTTTTCTTCTTTTAAGTCTGGTTTCTAATACTCTCAGCTGTTGTAAGGTACTTTTCTTGGCAATAAAATTAGTTGTCCCACTAAGATTGTGCTAAGAATAGACTCTGACTGGTGGACAAGATATATACAGATAATTTTTAAAGCTGTCCATGATAGTCTTTTATTCTCTCAGTATGTTAAAGAGTCTTCACATACTGTTATGACAAAAGGCAGTAGGTTCCTCATAGCTGTCCTCCTTTGATAAAGTGGATGATAGCCACAAATTTAACTGCTGTCCTTGCATACTTTTGGTGCATTGAGATTTTACAACACAGAGTGCTGCACTTTCAGTTTAAATCTATTGTAACAAATAAATAGGGCCGAGTCCCAGGATGTGGGGTGAGGCTATCTCCCCATCCTGCCTCTTCTGCCCATTGCCCTTACCCACAGTCCACCCCCGCTCTGCCCCATGTCCTGCCCCCGTCCCCCTCATCCTGCTTGCCATGTCCCTCCTCCCTCCCCCTGCTCAGCCCCTCCAGCTATTACTCGCAGGGGGAAGAGGGAGCATGGCAGAGAGGAGGAGGACCAAGTGACTGGGGGGGAGGGAAGTGGCGATGAGCTGGCCGAGCGGGGAAGGGAGGTAGGGGTGGACTGTGGGCAGGGCTGCAGGTGGAATGGGCAGGGCTGCAGGTAGAAGGGGTGGGAAGGGACTGTTCTACCCCTCTGCCCTAGGACCCAGAATTCCATCGGCAGGCCTGGGGGTGAGCCACACACCAACTTGCAGCTCCTACACTTTTCTCAATACAGTGCAGCACAAGTCTTGCATAAAACTAAACCAAATCTAACAATATTTTTCTCTGGTTTGTAAAACATGCAGACTCAACACAGGAAGTTAAGCTTGGCTACTAGATGTGTATATGTGGGAGTCTGCAGTCCATATGGGAAACGTGTCTGGGGTAAGGTGGAATATAAAAAAGTAACACATTTATAAGCTAACGCTGGGGTTTGCGAACAGATTTACATCTGGCAATGTTCATTTATGGAAGATATTGGTATGAACTCTGGGGGTAGGTCTTTGCTTATAGTTCACTAGCTCTGTTGGATAAATTGGGAAAGAAAGGCACAGAGAAGGACTTTCCCAAGGTAACAGCAGATTCATAAACAGAACCTGCACGTCTTGACTCACAATCCAGAGCCCTAACACAAAACTCTTCTCCCTCTATACCACAATGATATTTGCTTTCAGATCCTGTCAGGAATATGCTGTGGGGGTAGGTCTGTACACCTACTATGTGTCCCATGGGAAACAATGGCTATTTTCAAATGTAATGGAAGTGCCTAGTAAACCAAGGAAGAAGTGCTTGGGTATATACACTCAATGACTCTTGGAATAGATGCCTGTTTTGCTTTGACTGCTGTATACACAGCATTATGTCACTACTGAAAAGTTCCCTGTGTTTCTCCATTCACTGGCAATCTGCTGATGTTACATGTTTTAATGAGTTTTGTCCAACTACTTCTTTTTGAATCATGCCTGGGGCTAGTGATGGGCAAGTTGGTGTGCTAAAATAAGAACCAACTAGAACCATCATCCAAAAGGGGTGTGGACAAGTTCAGTTTCACATCAAAACTTTTGGATCTGATTTGACTTTTAAACCTTTTTTTAAAGTCCAGCCATTGCTCATTGTAGCATCAAGTGTTGCTCTTTCCTGTAATTTCTGCTGCTTTTTTTCCATGGACTCAAAGGAATTCTACGTTTCACTGACCTTCTACACCAGTTTTTCATCTCTCACCAATCACTAGGAATTGATCTGTTTGGCACACCATCTACACTGTACTACCACCTACCTCTAGCCCAGTATTATTTAACAGCACAATGATAGAACACAAGAATTCGTGCCACTTTGCAACTAGGTTGAAGAATCAGAGACCTAAACAGTAAACCAGGATGAATGGTTCATATATTTTCCTTTTTCTCGTCTGTTTTTCAATCTCTATTTTTGAGGGCAGCTGAGAGAAAAAAACAGCAGGCAATCATTTTATCAAAGATTCTCTGTTCTGTAACTGATAGTACCCCTGTTCTTACTGATAGTATAGTATAGTATACAGATAGTAAGAACATGAAAATAAAATATTTTGTCCCCTCTCCAAGAAATCTCCCAAGTAACAGCGAGAGCAAAAGAAGTAATATTAAGTTCAACTAGAGATTAAAAAATGCTCAGATATAGTTCCCTTGTGAGTCTCTAGTCAGTTCCCAGAGGTGCATTTCAGTGTGATCACAGAGGTAAGTTAAAGAAAGATTTGGGGTCGTGGACCTTATATAGCACAGTAACCAAGAAAACACAGGAAATTAAAACGAAATATAAATAAATCTTTTGTAACTCTTTTGAGTTCTTCTTTAATAAAGGACCAAAAGAAGTGAAAGCAAGGAGGAGAACAAAGGAGAAATAGCCCCAGCATCTTACACTGTAACTTGAAGATGAATAACTAGCTCAGGCCTTAACATTCCTACTGTTCTCTATTAAACTCAAATAATTTAAAATGATTTTGAATGCTCCAAATTTTCACTGATCCTTGTTCAATTTTTTTTTTCTGGGTCTTTTACACTTCTTTCTTTAGATCCTATGCTGAGATATGGACACAAGATAACTGCTCAGAACATGTATAGACAAAGGAATCTGTTTCCTTAGTAACATGATCTACGGCAGAGCTCTCCAAGTACTTCCTCCAGCTCATGTTTCTAAACATGATTTTCACATGGGCAATGTTCATCTATGTGTAAGCTTAGCTCACAATGTGGAAGAGCAGATAACTCTCTGCCCTGATTGTCACTTCACACCTCCTGAATGTACTGAATTAAGAACCACTCACAAATTACATGGCCAGCTTTGCTTATACTTAAATGAATGCACAATACTAAGTCTAAGGCCTTGTTTACGCACAGAGTTGCACTGGCTTAACTAAGGGTGTAATTTTAAACTGATTCAGTGAAATGGATGCTGTGTGGACATGCTTTCTTTTGCTTAAATACTTATTTGGGTTTAGTGTTAGTCAAATAGGAACAGGTTTAAACTAAACAGAAATAAGCCACTCAAATTCAGTGCCAGTATAACAAAACAGCAGCAAATTTGTGTGTAGACAACATTAACATTAAAGTTCTAAAATCTTTTGGGAACTTTCCAACACACTAATTTATGCACAAATGTAACCTTCATATATAGTCAGCCATGCTTTCCTCTCAGCAAAATATTTGCCAAATATTCCTTTAGGGTTACTATTACCCATATATAGAATTCTCCTAGTTTAGCATTGCAATCATCTCATTCTACTCCATTCTGTTAAAGACTATTAACTATGACATACTATTCAGGACTATAATAATATGTTGACTCATTAGCCAACATACTTATAAAAAGTAATTATTTAGAACTGGTGACCACGCAGCAGATTAAACTGATTTGAGGTATCTTGACAGGTATAAGGTAATAATGGTGGGGAGGGGAGTCAAAATTAAGTCCAATTTACATGCTATAGAAAGGACTGAAAGGATAATGACATCTGACCTCTATGGGTATAGGATAGTTGTGACTTTTAATAGATAATCCTAATGTCCATACAGATATTTACAGAGATGTTGATCTCCTAATTTTTTGTGCTAGTGTTCTGTTGGATCCCCCTAATGCTGATGGACAGAATGAAAAGTTAGCCTACATCACTGCAGCTGATGTATAAATCGACTGTATGGGAAGTACTATGGAACCGATTTTTTAAATCTCCTACTACTGCAAAGAATGACAAACGTGAGTTCCACAGCTCTTCGGACAGAACACCCTTGTGATGCTGTGACTCTTAGCATCCTCTCCCCAGGAATCTTGGATGTTGGTTCATATCTAGATGGTTATTAAACCTGAATGTCGTCAAAATCTAAATTCTTAGAGCCTTGAAAATTGAGGGGGGGGAAAACCTCTACCTGGACTTTCTGAAGTGGAAGACATAAGCTTAACATCTAATGCTCCATTTTTAAAGCAGAAATATTGGTGATTGACTGCATTCGGTATTATACATGGATATGAACAGCATATCCCTAAGGTCATACTTTTAATAAATTGCAGTATCTGCATTTTGTAGGTTTTACAATTTTGAACCCAATCATGAAATAGTCAGGTTTTTTCTTATGTGTAAACTATACTTGTATAAATGTAATCAGGAACTTGCTCACACAGAAGCAGTTTTTCCTTTCTCTCTCTCACTTTTTTAAGATTAGCATTTTGATTTTAGAATAAAAACAACAGAGAATGGAAAAATAAAATATCCCATAAAATACATGACAGCTCTAAAAATTGAAAATGAATAGCTTTTCAGCAACATTGAATTTTGTTTCTTATTTGCAGTTTTGTATGGCAGCAAATATCGTAGAAATAGAGGTGGGGGAAAAAAGGTTTCCCAGAACTGAACAGCAAATACTACACAATCCCCTCTGAACTGGTAGGAAAGCACAGCAGAAGACTTCAGTGTAATCGCAGAAGATTTAAGTTTGAGTGCTGAGAAATTTCATCATTAGAAATACAAATTACTACTGTGCTCTGCTGTTGGATGACTATAAAATGACTAAAGAATAGTACCTTTTTCATTCTGTATTCTACATTACATTTCCTTTACAGAGTTAGTTTAGAACATCCCCAAGTCTAACGGTTTAAATACTTATTATATCACTGTCTTATTTGTAACATAAGGCACCTACTACAAGTCTACTCCTCATGCAAAATTGCCAATTTATAGCAATATTCCTTGTTTAGAAAACAAGGCTATCCAAACACTATAATTACAATATGCACCAGCAGGCATAACCCTGCATTAATGCATAGACTCCAGATACATTCGTCAAATAGAGTTTTTTTCTCTTTGCCTTCTTCTCAGGGTACTTTTAAGTTCAGGGACAGAGAACATGTCTTCATTAGAAACATTAACATTCACAGGCTGTAGTAAATTTTGACAGTGAAAAGGTCTCTGTAACCTTTAGTTGTGCAGAAATTTACTTCCCAAGAAAATTACAGCTGGCACTGTCTTAATTAATGCTAGCTTTCTTTTCTGAAAATTGTGGGCTTGTCAGTAAAAAAGGCAGAAAAACCTGAGTTTAAAAGACTGGACACAAAAGATGCCTAGAAATGAAGCCCTGGAAAATTTCATAATATTGCTCTGTTTTTGTTCTACAGTAAGGAGATGAAAAGATCTCATTTGATTTTGCCAAATGGAGCAACATACATGTAATGTAGAATTGATTTGCATTCTCCCCTCTTTTGGCTTTGAGTTTTATCATGTAAAATGTGCTTTTTAAGATCGTCTGTTTTAAAAGCAATAGGTGAAATAAAATCAATTTCTACTGGGGAAAAAATAAGGTATGACTTCATTTTTTTTTTGGTCCTTCCTTAAATGCTCATATTAGACTGCAGCCAGCAGTTGGAGCAGTGTTTTTCACATGAATTTTGATTATCTGACATTATCTTTTCCTGGTTTTTAAAATGGTTCTAAATACTATTGTATATTTTTGTTTCGAATCTTACAATTTACACTTTAAATCTCTCCGTTTTATTTTGCAGTACATTTGCTTTCTCTTTGGATTAAAGATTCACTTCTTTATCTCCTTACGGGCTTTGAATTTTGATCATCTTGCATTATCTTTCTATCATCTGAGTAAGGTGCTAAATACATGCTATGGAGCTCTTACCAATATTTTCTTACACATGAGCTGAAATCATTGCTAAAAGCAAATCAGACTGTTTCCGTCTTTTTGGTTTGCTTTTTTGAGGTGGGGGGTGAGTGTGTGAAGATGATAATAATAGCTTTATATGTTGATGGTCTCCCAAACCCTCCAGCCTCCTGTATGTGCTCTCAGAATCTGCAATGGGACAGATTTTCAAGGTGCCTGCTCTGAATTTTGCAATGTGGCTTCAAGTCAGTAAAGTGGTATGGCTGTAGTTCCACGTGAGGCTCTGACAATATACCTACAGTTTACACCACTTTGGCAGTACAGGAAGCACCAATATAGTGTGTCAGCTGTTCAAAACATTTTATGTAAGTTTCCAGTAGCACTTTAAATTAAGGTGCCACGTATAAATGGTTTATTCATATTTATGAAATGATTAGTTGGTGCCACTACATCCTTTAATAACTTATTGTAAGACATGTTATAAAATGCATCCCCAATAAATGCTTAAAAGATGCTGCTACAGCAGTATGATAAGCTGTTACAATAATATTTTAAGGATATAAGTATTGTTCAAATAGTTTGGGCACTGGTTTAATGCATACTGTGAAGTTTTTTTTTACAAGCATGTTATAAAATGCCATATAATTTAATAAATAATAAAATATGTATAAATATCACCTTAATATAAAGTGTTACTATGTTTTCTTAACTTTAATGTACGCACCATCTATCCTGAGGAAGTCTCAAAAGTACACAAAGGCAATAGAAGAGAAACATTTCAATCTCAGGTGCAAATCTCTTTGCTACCATACCGATAAAGAACAGCCCAAATAATTATAGGGCTCATATCTCCAGCACTTGAACTGTCCATTAACAGTTTAAAAATATTTAAAATGTAAGAGACAAAACAGATTCCTATAGTTTGAATTGCCAATTAACTTCATATGAAAAAATGTTTTGACTGCATGTAATAACCCTATAATTTCAATTTTAAAGCTCTGATCCTACAATCAGATCCACTTGCAGAGGCCCTGGTACCCACATGTACCCAACTGTAGGGTCATTTTGCATGTTGGAAAATGAATGGAAGAACGTTATGACTGTAAGTGAAAATGGGAAATGTGCAGCAAAATATAGAAACATGGTGGCTCCTGATTGGGACTCTAATTTATGCTTCTAGTCACTTTCCATCATAAAAACATTATTTTTAGTGGTAAAAAACATGAAGACTACTTGGTAAACTTCACAGCTGCTCCAGAAATGAACTCCATCTTAGAGCAAGAAAAATCAATGAAATAACCCAAATATGGTTTATCAGGAATTCTATGACAGCATGATGGAGGGTATGGGGTATCTCTCTTCTCTCCTTTTATTCAGGACCAAACCTTGCTTGCTTATTCAAATTAATGGGGTTATTCATATGAATAAGTTGAGCAGGAATTGGCCCTCAGGGAGAACACGTGTGGTTTTAGGGCAGTGGAGCTGAATCTGCCACGGATTCTCTGTGACCATGGGTAATTAATCTAGGGCCAGACTGTGGCTGGTTCTTGCACAGGTATGGACGAGGGAGGCCATATGATGTGTACACCCTGACAAGAGCAAGAGTCAAAGGTATTCGGGAGGGCACAAACTGCTCCCACCTTGCACCTCTAGAGGAAGCATATTGCCCTAAAGGAGACAGTGGGGAGGCCAGGCCACGGTTCCACCCTCCTTTGCTCTTCTCCCTGGAGAAGCCGTGATTCAGCACTAGCTCAATGCAGGGGCACCATCTTACCCATCAGCTCACAGCCCGACTATCTGAAAAATGGATAGAGAAATATTTGCCTCCTTTAGGGGTCGTTGCCAGGAGCACCCAGTATTTTACACACTTAAAAGGACAGACTCTGCCATCATCCCTCAGCAGAGCTACTTGAGTACAGAGCTACTCAGCATGAGCAAGAGCAGCAGACACGGGTTCAGAGCACTATCGTTACGGAGTCTGTTATCCCTTTGTGGCCTAGACTGTACCTAGGCCGTTCAGGGAATGAGAGGGAGCAAGGGCTCCTGCCACAGTCACACTGCAGGCCCTGGGAAGGTCCCTGTGCTCAGAGCGTGCCCCGGATGTTGTCCTTGGGCACAAATGAGCAGCCAGAAGGTGGGGTGTGAAGGAGGCATGGCCCTGCTCTCCTCCCCTCAAACTAGCTCAGCATGCGCAAGTAGGGGTGGTGACGTGGGCGGAGCATGCCACCCCTCAAAAAGCAATGCCATAGCGCGCTCCCCCACCAGCACGCCACAGAGCCATGCGCAAAGCTGTGCCTTCTTGGGGCACAGTCCCTCCAGCTCCCCGCTCCTTCCACAACACCCTTTACTTTGTGCTGTACCTAAACGACACAACTCAGCTCTGGGTGACTCTGAATGTAACTGTACGTGCACCAGTCGCTCACCAATACTGATGTTTCACTCAAGCTTTGCACCTTTGTTTCTTGTTGATGGGGTTCGTCAGAAGCACAGGCCAGCATGACATGCTCATCCTTTAACACGCTGAAAAATATAAGAAGCCTTTTGACAGCTAACATCCTTGAAATTTTCTTTGTAGGGCAATCTTTTCTTCAAATGATTTTTGCATCATTTATTTTAAAAATAAAACCAGCAGCTTAACCCTCCTTCTTTAGGCCCCCATCCTTTAAGCACTTATATATGTACATACCTCTTGCAGGCTTCCAATACCAACATGGGATTAATCTGTGTAAAGTTAACACATGCATAAGTGTTTGCAGGACCACAGTTTTAATTTGTCCAAAATAAAAAAAAAAACTAAAGATACCACTTATGTCTCCATCTCATAATGTTTTTCTCCCTGTATTGTAATCACAAGACTCAAATATGATGCCTGTGAAATATTTTTCCAGCAGTACCATCTGGCTGCTTGGCAGATGTTTCCACCCGTTATGCTAGCAGTTTATATGGCTTTTGAGTTTGTCACATGGCAACCCTTATGTGAATGGGCTTCCTTAACTGCATGGGTGTGTATTCCCCATTTCCCTTTTCTCTTCCACTTTAGAAAAAAATAATCTTTAAAATCAAATACTTATAAGATTTATTGTAAAAAAAAGAAAATAAAAAAGGGGGTGGGTGGAGTTCCTAGCCTGATGTATCTACCTGTTAAATCTGTGAGTGGATTTACAGACCACCCTCATCTAGAAGCACATATAACGTAACCTTTATTTCATTCTTTTGTATGTGTGACAGACAGATAGACTTGCTCTCTGTCTTGCACTGAAATTGTGAATTTTCAATGTGCATGCGCACTGCTCAATGTCTTCTTACTTTGTAGATTGGGCCCTAGGGGCATAACAATATATCACTGTATTCTTTGTCTAACAATTGTTAACACCATATTTGCCCCACGATAATGTACAAATATGTTTTACAGGTTTTTCTAATGGCAATCATGATATTTCATTCTTCTTGCCCTTCTACTAATGATAACAGTATAGCTTTTTTTTTTTTTTTTTAAACTGTTCTCAGTGAGTCTGGCATTCAATTCAGAGAACCTAATGTCAGCAAGAAATCCATACGTACTCTTGAGAGTGGTAGGCTAGCCCCTTTCAGTCTATTTTTAGCCTCCAGGATAACAAAGTGATAATTTCCTTCCCTCAGAATTTTCCTGCCTTTCCAATATTTATGCAGTAGAAATTTTTGCATTATTTTAGTGAAAAATATTTTTCACATCACATTGACATCTACAAAAGGGAGACACCTTTGTGGTAAGACAACCTATTCTTTCAAGCTGGAGTTTACATGTTGAGTGTGGAATAGATAAGATTGTGAACAAGGAATCTGGTAGCATACTTATATTTTCTGGAATCTATTTGTTATGGAGGATTGTTCAGTTTCTTCAAGGCCAAATTACTGGCAGTGGGTTCTGATCTTTGAGACTAAGGTATCCATATCCTAATCAGAAATGATCTAAAACAGTGGATTCTACAGTTTCAGCAGTAGATTATTAAAGCCTCAGTTATCATCTGCCCTGATTGGTAGCCAATGATGGCTGTTTCATGACCTATCTGAAATGAATGTGGTGCTCCCAGTCCAGTTGTTCAATGACAACTAGTCACTTCACACAGAACCCATTGCTATTGGCACTTAACATGTTGGCAATCTCAGCAAAAAGTTCAAGGCCTGACAGGTTCATAGATTGAATAATCCACTCAATCCTAGAGGCGTCTCCCCCCAAATCAGTGTGGAGGCCTATTTGTAGGACAATATGGGAAGTTTGCACTTCCAGGCCCATGCTATTGCTGCTGGATGAACAGAGGTAGCAGTCCCCAGGGTTTTTTAAAGTGAAGCTACCAAATTCTGAGTGTACTTGAGACTCCTTAATAGTATTGTAACTATAGCAATTACATCAGGCTTCAAGAAGAACTTGGGGTTTTATCCCAGTGTCCTTTGGAAATATATTAGAGAAGGGCAGCTGATTCCCAGGTGATTCCCTCTGCAAAGTTCCTTAGACTGTACCTCTCAGGGGAAAGATTTTCATATGCAATGGCAGCTGCAGAGCTATGGAAAGACATCTGCTGTCCATGGAGTGCTACTTTCTTTTTTACAATGGCTGCCTCCAACCTGTTCCACTGGTACCATAGCTTACTCAGAACCTACGAGGCCACTGGCTCTCCCATTTGTGGACATGCACAGGGCCAGTCCTAAACCAAATGGCATCCCAGGTGAGGAGTATCCTCGGCGCCACTTTCAGCCTGTTTGTTATACTTTTGAATACCTTATTTTTTAGCCCATTTCACAACTTTGATGTACGATTTGCAGACATGATTTATCCCTGTTATATAAGACGATAAATGTGCACACTAGGATCTATAAATCTGTATTTATTCATGTCATATATAAGCAAAAGAAATAATTTGTTTCCTCTAAGCTTATAGAAACTTTTTAATTTTAAGAATAACTGAAATATACTAACATCAAGAAATTGAACTGCGCATTGACATTGGGTGGATAGTATTAAATATTGTCACAGCGGCTGACAGTCTTAGAATGTTAACTCAAGTCCTTTAGTTCAGAAAGTCGCTTTTCTCACCTGTGCCCTCACAACTGAAGCACAGATACTACAAAGGTCCAGAACATCCTAAAAGGTTAGTGAAAAATGTATTCATGTACAGAATACCTGGAACACGTTACTTCAAACATTCTATTTTCCCTTTGGTCACTAACAACAAAAATAGCACCCCAAACCCAGTGCCCCCAAGTGCAGCACTCCAGGCAGTCGCCTGGATTGTCTGCCCCTAAATCTGGCCCTGGGCATGCACATCTTCCTTCTCAAAGGAGTGCAAGGCAGAGAATGTGAGTCAGTGCTGCGGTTTATATCTGCATGAAATCCTGCTTATAAATACATGGTCATTAAAAGGACTTCCTCAGACTTACTTCCCAGGAAGTTCTCTCCTATCTTCTGCAATGCCAACCCAGTGGGATAAGGATGGAGAGGTTAGTGGATTGCCGCTGTTCCCTTTCTACAAATTCCATCTCACCCAGTTGCTTTGGCTTCTGTTTTTCTCTGCCTTCTTTAGTGAAGAGGACCTTATAGGCCTTAAAAAGAAGAGATGCATAAGCAAGGATTATGTTTTATATTATATATGAAAGCTTTAAAATATGTTTTTCTTCTCACACATTTCTTCCTTTTATGCCCGGTCATAATTCTTAGACACCCTGTTTCGTTTTCGCCAGTACAGATCAAATGGCAGTTGTTTTCCCTTTGGGCTATATTTGACAAAGTTATAGCACTGAATGGGGACCTCCTAGGCCACCTCAAAGCAGAGATTAATCCGAACAATTTAGATCTCTTGCTGCTTCACAGGAGGATGGCATTCGATTGGATTATTTAGGGAGGACAAAGTGTTTTTGTTGATGAGCAAGATGAAATCCTCTGAGAGTGAAATCAATCTTATATAGAGACCCCAGAGCATTGATCTTGGTGCACATTGACAATTTCTGGTTGTTTAGCTATTTGGAATGACCGCACAAAATGAGCAAGTTGTTATAGTTTTAAGGTTTTGGTATTTATTGGCAACCCTAGCACTCATATGATTAATCACACATTCAGAGTGTGAGCTCAGTGGAAATTGACTGCAACGCAGCAGAAACAAAGTTTTCAGTTATCATTGTGTAATAAATTGAAGCTATATCCCTAAGCAGATTTGTCTTCAAGTTTCCAATTTGCCTTGTTAAAAGTGTTGTTTATACAGTAGTTAGCAAAAATGCAAGTAATTACATACAGAATTCATTCTAAGCAATTCTTTATATTTTTCTCTTTATTGGCTTTCTATCTTCATTATCAGATATTTTGTTATACCTAAGCAGAAATCACATCCAGAAGAACCTGTAAGTGGTCAGGACACACTATAGTGCCTTGCTTATATTCAGGAAAATATTGCTTGGATATCATGAAGCAGTACAAGGCCTTTTGAACAAATGAATAGACTCAAATGCAAATGTCCTTTAATAAACCTCTTTTGCTTTTGTACTTGTTCTCTGAGGTGTTTATAAGAAGGAGGCAGGAATAGAGCTACAAACATTTCAATTTATGTAATATATTTCATCTCAAGTAATAATATTTATTCTAAAGTAACTTTTTTTAAAAAACATTGCTGGTTTTTAGGTACCTATTCCATATGGTAAGTCACATCTGTTTACATTGCCACAACCATTTTTTTTTAAAATCACAATTGGAAATTGGAGTATAAATTATGGAATGAAAATACTGAGAATGTATACATGTAATTGAAGTGGTGAGTGAAGTGTGGGGGTTAAAAAGGTTCAGAGTCTGTGAAGAAAAAAATCAGCTCTAACTACCACATATTAGCAAAGACTCTGATAAATACTTCCACAATTGCCACTGGGATCTTACCATAACCTCTGAAAAGCAGTTGTTAGGATGTACTTGCCAGAGATAAGAACAAAACTGTGCAACAGAAAGGGGAAGCCCTGTTAGGCTGGCCTTGTTCCTCCCTAGAGAGGCTTACACACTCACACTGTATAGAGAGTACATTCATATCTATCAGGAGAGACCTAATTATAGAGCTCAGATTTTAATGACACACTGAAATTTACATGCAATTGACAATATGAATATTCCTAAACCAGCAGCCAAAACTCCAAGTGATTTGCTTCAGAACCGGTGATTTATAATTCAGGAGCTCATTCCTGAAGGTAGAGACTTCCTTACAGTTAAATATATTTATTTTAAAAAAAATGAACAATACTCATCATAATCCACCTAGAATTGTATTGCTCAGTATCTTTATTTCATTTGATTTTCTTTTCTGAATGCCCTCTCTGAAAAGGGCTTGCAACAATAAACTTGTCACAATTATCTGTCCATCTATGTACCTCAAAATCCTATATCTGATCTGGATACAGCAATCTTGGAAGCAGTGAATATCCTCTTAATTGTCTGAGGCTTTTTAAGGGCAACATTACTGAACGATTTTTTTCAGGGTTCACATTAGATGTAAAAGTTTGCTGTGGGTTTTTGCTAGGTTGCATTACACTATAGTTGCCTAGTTGACTGACTTCTATGTTTCCTTTTTCTCTTTAGTTACATGGAAACATCCCTATATCTCTACCTGTAGAGGAGATAAGGAGTTGTCACAGCTGCTGTCCATGCAGTCCTCAAACTAGAGAGTACTGTAATAAATCCTATTTTATTTTATGGACAAATAAATGCTGAGGTAAAATATTCGAGGATCGTTGCTTGAATACTTGCCATAGCAGCGCTACTGTAATAACCACTATGACATTAATTTACTGCAATGTGCCGTAGGAAGAAGGAAGAAGGAGGGAGAAGGGCATTAAAAAAGAAAAATTACTATCCTTTGGATTTATTGGGATTGGCCTTCCTCATTTTCAGCCATCATTAGTTGATTAGGTGCTGATGACAGTATGGACAAGCGTGCTAGAATAGTTGGCTAAGAAAAGCCCTAAAGGTACTCTGTTAATTGAGATGATGCTCGTATTGTACTTACTGAACATAACTGCAGACAGTGAAATAAGAGCTTAGCGTTGTGTAACAGACCACATGAACATTCAGTCATTATCAGTCTGTAATGGGGTAAAAACCACTGTATATGGGCTAGTATTATTACTGAAAACTTTACAAGTTTTAAACATCACGGAGACTTTATGACAAGAAAACTCCTCTATATTATAAAACCTCTTGGGAGGTGCTGACAAACCAGTCCAATGTTGTTCCATTAAGGAAACATTACTCTATCACAGGAATAGAAAATTTGACTTATGCCTTTATCTTGCGAGAAGTGTGCACCTGAACATAATGGGATGGCAGGATTTGCTTATCCAGTAGAAGCTTAAACATTATTGATACCCTTTTGGTCTGTTTATGCCCTACATACTTCAGGTTTTCAAGTAATTTAAAGAGACCAGTGAGGGAACACAGACTTCTCCGTCTTGCTTATGCAAAATCAGTATTGAACTCTGGGAGTGGGAGGGAGGGTCTGTATAAGGATTATGAACCACAAGTGTCAGCTGCACTTCGGTGGGTCATGGCCTTGTTCTGGCCATGGCACGTGGGTGAATTCAGTATTTATTGCATGAGTTGGGGGGAGGGATCATTCAGATAAAAGGGTCTCTGCTCTTTTTCAAAGTTCTTGGGGAAGTTTTAAGGGTCTAATCCTGCAAATATTTTTGCACTTGAGTAACTTTACTCATACCCACAGACCCATGAGCCTGACTGGAACTTCTCACATGAGAAAAGTGCTCACCTGTGCTTGTAGAACGGGGTCCTTAAAATATTAAGTTTAACACAATGACTAAATATTAAATTGTTTTATTTTAGAAAAGAGTAAATTAAATCTGCCCATTGTCGCGTTCACGGTGAACACTTAAAATACAGGAAGAACCTTACTAGTATTCAGTGGTAACAGAAGCAACTGCTATCAGCTTCACTTGGAATGGTGATAACAAAACATGCAGCTTAGTAATAATAAACTTTAGTTCCACTAATGATATTACTGAGACCTACTTCAATTAAGATAAAAATCAGGATTTACTCACCCATCAGGTAAATAGTGGTAGATCTACTTGGTCAGCATTTGACTTTTGAGGTGCTGAAAGACAAATTTGTTGTCTCACCCAACAGACACTTGCCACTATCAGTCAATCACAAGCCAGAAATTCCTTCTTGTCTGTAGCAATGTGTGTTAACAATAGGTGAACATAAACCATAAAGATTCAGAAGTTTGGTTCCAATAGTAATACAGACATATTGAAACTTACTAATTCATTTTTAAAGAATAGAGTATGCCTATGATAAACACCATACAATAGGCCAATGAGTAACCCAAATTCTAACTTACATGAAAAAATTACAATCCAAATGAACCTGGAGCCACATATTTCATTCAATTGTGAGTCCAGTTGCATGAGCAAAACCACCCCGATTTGGGTGCCTAATTATCATATAATTACTGGATTGCACAGACAGATAACTAATTATACCTCCAGTTGGTCATCTGTGCTCACAGTTGCTGATACTGCCATTGGCTTTTAACCCAAATTTTTTTTAATGGGATATTGTTAGTATTCAAAGGCTTCTTCTGCAGTAGTCAGCTTTTTTAAAATATAACAACTATGTATCTCTCTTTAATATCTGGTAAGATAATAAATGGTGTTGTCTTCTTTTGGGTCTGCTGTGACTTTGGTGTTCAGTGAGAGTTGTGTTCTGTTCAATCACGCTATGGGATATTCAGATATATAGTGGCAGAATCTTAAGTAAAGGATTCTTAAACTTGCTCAAAGGAGCCTTGAACAAGCTGAAGAATATCTGAAGAAGCCATGAGCAAGTTGAAGCATATTTGAAGACTCAGTTTAAGGAGTCAAAAAGTCAAAAAGAAACAACAGATATTCAGCACCAAAGACAAAAAATTCTCTCAATAAAGA
Source organism: Mesoclemmys tuberculata (assembly GCA_007922155.1). Classification (NCBI taxonomy): domain Eukaryota; kingdom Metazoa; phylum Chordata; order Testudines; family Chelidae; genus Mesoclemmys; species Mesoclemmys tuberculata. Next base: position 12,929,400 of record ML675631.1, read on the forward strand.
GAAAAGAAGTCATGCTGTACAAAAATATCCCCTTTAATACATACAGGTAGTAATGGTAGGCCTGTTCCTATTGAAATCAATTGCAAAACATCCATCACCTTCAATAAAATTATGGGCAACATGAACATGCGGGGGGGGGCCACCATGGCATGCCTCCCTGGAGTCAGGCTTGGCACTGCAGGTGAACCCTACCTCAATGTCCCTCTACCCAGAACATAAACAAGTCTGGACCAGCTTTGGGTCAGATCCTCATAGTGTATCTGTTATTTAACAAAAAGTCTCACACAGGCATACAACTTCTGCCTCAACTTCTCAGCTGAGGGACTCACTCAGTCATAGTCTGTCTGTCACCTGTCTTGAGTTCAAGTATCTACCTCCCTCCAGGCAATACATCTGGTTGCCCTCACCTAAGTTCTTCTGACGCTGCCTGGGTGGAAACTTCCTCTGATGTCAGGGCCATGGAGGTCTCTCAGAGGCTGTCCATTAAGTGGGGCTCTCTGGGCTGACCCTCCCCTTTAGGGAAGCACTTTTTCCAGGCTCCCTGACCTACTAGGCTCCCCAGTGATTCCCTTTTTTAAGTGATCTGTCTTAAGAGCTTGCCTTCTGCTTAACCAAAACTTCCTGCCTGGGAGCTTCCTGTCTCATTAGGAGTCTCTAACTGAGGTCCTTAGCCTTTTATCATGCCCAGGTGCTTCCCTGCCCAGGTAACTGCCTCCCAGTTACTCAGTGAGTTGGCTATTCCCCCAGGTGAACCTGAGTTGCCTCACTCCCCCTTGTGGAGCCTGTCAGAGGTAAGCTGGGTACCTGACCCTTTCAGAGGACCATTTGTCCTCTGACAGGCAGGCTTTATGTTTCTATTTTTTATCTATTTCTAATTCCAGCATTACTTTGCGGCTGCATTTAGATTCAGTGGTAAAGGACAACACACTTGATTGGTGTGCATCTCGCATTTAGCCAGACAAACAACTGACACAAATGCTAGGAGGCCTGGGTCCAAACTATACATTTGAGGCCTTGCTTCTCCATTGCCTGTCACCTTGTGCAGTCATTTATAGCTGGGCCAGGCAAATGCACAGTGAGTGTAAAATGCTACCATTCTGATCTGTTAATATTTTACAGCCACTTTGCCGCAGTATGGATAATCATACAACATGCAAGGGAGTGGAGAATCAGGCTACTGTCTCTCACTCAGAGCAGTTGGTTCTTCTGATCTAGATCCTCCGTCCATTATGAAACAACAAACTAATTGCCATATTTGGGGTCAGGAAGGAATTTTCCCCAGGGCAGTTTGGCAAAGGCCCTGGGGGGGTTTTGCCTTCCTCTGTAGCCTGGGGCACAGCTCATTTGCTGGTGGATTCTTTGTACCTTGAAGTCTTTAAACCATGATTTGAGGACTTCAATAACTCAGTCACAGGTTAGAGGTCCATTACAGGAGTGGGTGGGTGAGGTTCTGAGGCCTGTGTTGTGCAGGAGGTCAGACTAGATGATCATATTGGCCCCTTTTGACCTTAAAGTTTATGAGTCTATGAGGTAATGAGATTAGGCATTTTCCAGTGTTGTAGATAGAGTTTAGGGTTTGTCCCCCAAAAAATCCTGGGTGCAAACATATCATAATTCAGGGTCCCACTAGATGGCCCTGTATCTGAACAAGAGGAAAAACAGAAGGGTTAATATGGGTATGGAAAGATGCTGTCGGGGGGTCAGCTGCCGCACTATCAGTCTCCTAGCAACATTTTGGGAATAGCTGATCTTGGCATGGATGCCGGATTGACTGCACTTCCTGACTGATGGAGGGACAGAGCTACGCTATCACATGGCCCAGCACCAGCCAGCACTCCCTGGATGCTCAGCATGTTCCACACTGCAGCTGTGGTGGAGCCTATTTCCTTGCCTTCTCCAGCCCATGCCCACTCCAGGTCCTGCCCTTCTCTGACACTGGCAGCCCAGCTCGGACACTGGCTCGGCTTCCAACAACATCTCCATCTCATCCTTTGACTTCTGATCCCGAACTCTGACCTGGGCTCTGCTTCCCAACCATGTCTCCAGCTCATCCACTGGCTCAGACCCTAGGCTCTGCTCTCAGCTATGCCCTTGGGCGTCCCATGGCCCTGATTCTTGACTCTGGCTCAGCTCCACTCCCCTCTAACCTCCATGCCTGGCCACCCTGATGGCTCCGACCATTAGGCATGACTGCTCACATTCTAGCTGCGTTCTTGATACATGTCTACAATCAGTTATGCACACTTGGGCTTCCCTATTCAGTTTCTTTATCTACAGTAATAGCTTTATTCCTAGCTGGCTTCGAAAATTACCATGAGAGCCCCTGGGGATGGTGAAGTCCAAGCTGAAGTGTCCACAGTCCAATTAAATATACAGCAATCCTGTATATCCTGGAGATTGTGGGATGGCTATGACAGACATGACCACACTTCAGTGACGTCAAGCTGCTTGGCAGGGTAACTCTGTTTTGCTCTTTTTCCCAACACCTTTGTGAGATCTAACAGGGCTATAGCATGGGCATCGTTATGGCAGAAATCAGTCCAGCACCAAGAATCCTATGGAGCCATACAAAGATTGGTGGGCAACCCAGCTCCTGTCCACATTCAATTACATCACCTTCTTAGCAATGTCTCTTCTCCAAACCAAAATGGCCACTGCAGGATGCCCTCTCTCCTCACCCAACCTTTCTTTTTATAGAACCTACCACTGAGAGGGGCATGGATTACAAAATTCAGTAGCTGCGCCTTGGGGCAGGAAGGTTGAATCTTTTCTGTGCTCTCTTGTATGGCTCAAAGGGAATGATGACACCCTCTGCAAAATAAAGTATCTTGTTACATTCATCCATAAATACATTCAGGCATTTGTATGGAAAGACTGGATCACAAGAAATAAAAAGAAGTCATAATGGGCTTAAAATTTTAGCTGTACCCATAAAAACAAGCACATGTATGATATAGGAGCTATCCCACAATATTTTCATGCTAGTCATTATGTCAACCAAAATGTTTTCAGTAAAACTGAAGCTACAAGATGCCCTCAACCAAGATGATTACCCTTTCCTAACATTATTTGGAAGTGAAGCTAGTAATCTTATTGTGCTCAGTGGGACTGAAGCCAGGATGCCCTCTACTAACATGGCCATTCACTATTCATCATTTAAGGGCGGGGAAGAGATAATAAGGAAATAGGGGAATACAGAATTACAGAGATTGAGACTTGGAATTAGGAGAGTTCATGGGTGGGTAAGAAAGGGACTGTAACAGGAAGGATGATTGTGGGAGAAAGCAGGAGACTGGGGATAGGGAGACCAGGGGGAAATTGAGGGCAGGACAGGAGACTGGGAAGACCATGGTGATGGGTGTGGGGATAGGGAGGATGTCTGTGAGAACAAGGTGATTGCTTGGTGTCAGAGGTTGAGAAGAACGGGAGGAAGGATGGGAAGGGCAGAAGAATGCAGAGGGGCAAGGAGGAAGATGCGGGCAGGATACTGCTCAGGAGTGAAAGAGAAAGTGGGATGAGGGAAGAGTGAGGTGGGCAGGTGACAGTGGCAGGAGGATCTGGGAGGATGGGGAGAGTGTTAGGGGAAGGGGAGTAAAGGAGAATAGAATGGCAGCTTCCCCTCCGTAAGAAATTAGACAATCCCACAGTTCGAGTAATCTGGTTTGAGAAGCATGTAGCCTCCCATTTTGGGGCATGAACAGTTTGTTTGAATTTGAATTGTTCACGCACAAATTGGACCAACTTAATCAATAGACAGATCAACAACTCAGGGAATTATTATTTAATAATAAATCTATTTGATAATTTGAAAGCCATTTTTCATGATGGGGGGGGGGAGTCTGACTAAAATTTGTTGACCTTTTAGGAGTGGCAATATTGTATTGTGCTTCCAAAATCCTCATAATAAATGTGTACACACAAATGGGTGGCATTAGGTGCAATCACCTGTTTGTCTCTGCAAATATGGGTGGTGAGGGCACAGCATATTGTGTACATTTTTCAGCCATTGAACCTTTTAAGGACAAAACTCTCCTAGCCAAAGCCTGGTTAATATTTTTGTATGTATTATTTCTCCATGCATTTTTCCACATCATGATTCCAGCTAGAGACGCAGGTGCTGCAGTACCATAATTAAGGTTGCTCTTGTAATATCTTTGGCCTGGCAGAAAGTGCCAAGAGTTTTGGGAGAACGCAAGTTCTCATGAAAATTCCAGTGTAATTCTATGGACCCAAGATATTCAGCTAGACAAGCACACAAAATGGAGTGGATTTATTTGAACCAACTGCTGTCCTTCCCAGTTTCATTAATATATTTGTAAAATGATAAAACCAAAACTTATTAGAAGATATTTCATAACATGATAAAAATAATTTTGCTTTGCTGCTACAGCAAAAGCAAGCTGTATATGTGGTGGCATTACTAAGTGCCCAGGGAAACTGGCTGTGTTTGACAGATTTTGATTTTGTGGCAGTTTTGGTATTGTATGACTGATTAATTTTACCCTTTGGTTTTTATACATTTCTACAGTACTTCTTCCCATTTGTCTCCACTGACAAATCACTGATGTCTAAGAGATCAACAGATCAGATGTCATTCAGTTCCTCTCTGTACTACTTTCTAGATTCCTGAACATCCTCATCCATTTTTATATTTTCTGTTTTTCTCTCTTTTTGCTGTATATTAAGCATTTCCAGACTCACCGGAATTCCAAACCGTTAGGAGATCTCTTGAGTGACCACTATGAACACAACTAATACTGTTTCACAATGTTCATCATTCTTGCAGCACTTGCACTAACATTAGCCCAGTAAAATCTTTTCATATTGCAACAGATTTGGATTTTTAACTTTTATTTTTTGCAAGCAGGACACACAGTTTATGGATGTTAAGGAGCATGAAATGGTTTTGATTCTGTTTTATGAAATTTAGGTTTAAAAAGCCATGATTAGAGAAGATCAAATTATCCATGGTGAATAACATTTGTTGTTAATTTAGCCCATTCTTCTCTTTCCAGATAGTCCATGAACATATCCTAATCAATATTTTAAAGTATTCATGGGATAGTTTGGAAGAATAACTTTACTGTACTATTGTTGCTTCACTTTGAGAATTCTCTATTCACTATTTATACAGCAGAACTGGCCACTTAAGCCACATCAGATGTTTCTGCTCTCTGATTGAATGAATACAACTTTTTAACTCAGAGAACAAATAGCTAATAGTAAATAATCAGTAAGGGACTTTTTGGACAAATATTTATTTGTCCTAAAATTGGCAAAACTATTATCATTTCCAAACATTTTTACAAGCACACAGTTGTTGTCTGCATAAAAGTGAATTAACTATATTATGATTTTCAACCATGACAGTGAACTGAACTTGGAGATTTTGTTTATGAAAATAATTGTGAATATTTAGTTATTTTGAATTTAGACTTTTCAGTTTAGTTTATAAGTTAATTATATTATTAATATAAATATGACATTTATTACAAAAATAAGTTTTGAGATATTTGAATATTAGGAGATTGTACCTGTAACTTTTCCAATTATATATAAAAGAAGAAAATAGGGCACACAAGTATTTCACTAATGTAAAGCATCTAGCATAGACAGTAACAAAGATTGCAACATGCTGCATATGTATATGTGAGAATTTAGAAAAAATTAGATTTTATATTTCATCATGAGAGAAATAGGATGTAATCCTATAATAAAATAACTTGATTTTGCAAAGATTCAGACATGTGAGTAATTCCATAAAAATTAGGCATGTAGGTAAGGCTTTGCAGAATTGGCGCCCAAGCGTTTCATTAAGGAAATGGCAAAGTTAAGGTTGCCTGTGAAACCTTAGTATGTCCCTTTTCAGCCTATGCAATATGATTTAGACCCTAATCCCACAACAAGTCAGGCAAATGTTTATGTACTCCATGAGACACATAAACACATTTGAGACACATGCATGTGTAATGTTAACCACTTGGCATTTCTTCCAAAAACAGGGCTTACATCATAATGCATGTGCACAGACAGCTTAAACTTCACTATTTCTTGGCTACTGAGTAGAGCTGGTCAAAAATGTTCCCAGTGAAAAAATATGGTTTTGCTGAAATCAAAATTTTGGCATTTGAAATTTTCAGTTTTGAAATTTCTAATAAAAATGTTTGGGAATATATTGTTTTCTGGGGGAAAAAACCCCGGTATTTTGGCTTTTCATTCAGATTTAGACTGGAAATTCATTTTGAAATGTCAAAATTTCTTACCAAAGAAAACATTTTGTTAACATGTTTGCTACTGAATACTTCATTTAGCAGCCTTATGGTTTGATTCCTTCCTGCACCTGAGTTTTGCTAGGTGCAGGAGGAGCAACAGGGAGCCTGTTTTTACTTTTCAATTCTCAGGGCCAGCGCTAGCACTGAGGAGCTGCTTCCTAGGAACTCTAAGTCGCTCCACTGATGCAGATCCTTAATGAACCCTGTGCAAGTGGAGCAGAGGTATCTGGAATGGAGCTCTGGCACATCCTCTTCCAGTCTCTTGCCTGGCCTTGGACACTCTGAGGGGCAAAGCAGGAGGCAAACGCAGAGCCTGGAGACAGTCACTTTGAGTACGTCCCCACTTTAAGTCTCTCCGCTGACTCCCCATTCTCTATCACATGATTCTCTTCACTTTCAAGTAGGGTAACCAGATAGCAAGTATGAAAAATCGGGACCAGGAGTGGGAGGGTAACAGGGGGTGGGGGTAATGCCTATATAAGATAAAGCGCCAAATATCGAGACATCTGGTCACCCTACTTTCAAGGCCTACACAGCCAATCCTCACCCTACCTCTCCTCTCATTCACTATCAAGCTGTTGATGATCACCTCTGATTGGCCCATGATGCCAGCCCCCGTTGCCCACTTGTTAAATTTTCAGACAAGCACTTTATGCTTCCTCCCCTGCTGCCTTCCCATGCCATAAACATCTGCAAAACTAGCTCACTACCCACCTTCCAATCCCTTCTCAGACCTCCTCTGTGCCATACCACCCACGGAGCGCCAGACAACGGGTGGCCAGTGGCTCCCAAACTTTTACTAAGCCCCACTCCCTGCCCCCCCAGCAACAGCATTTTGTTTTTTTGGGGGGAGCCACCATTACCCCCTCCTTCTCCTCTCTAGAGCCACTTGCTCTTCCTCTCCAGCCTGCGCCAGCCCCAACCCCCCTGCTCAGCTTCCTCCAGCCCCCTTGCTCTCACTCTCCCAGCTCTGGCTCCTCCTGCATCCCCAGTTGGTTCCTCTATCCCCGCAGCCAGGCATGGTCCTTCCCAGGCTGCTGATTGTCTATTAGTTGGCTATGGCCACTTCCTCTGCACTTCTGCTGCTGACCAGATCCCGCTCCTCAAGCCGCTACCTGCTGCTCAGGGGGAAAAGACTGTGGGATCTGGGCAGCAGTAGCAATGTGGAGGAAGTGGCCAGAGCCAGGGAGCAGACTGTCATCAAACTGCCACCGTCCCATGCCTGCCCTAGAGGTGCTCCTGCTCCCTGCCCCCACTGCTGTCACTTCCTCTGGGCAACAGGCAGCAGCAGTATTTGGAGCAAGCATCTTCATGCATGCGGTGGTTGGGAGAGGCTGCTGACTGACTGCTCACAGGCTTTGGCTGCCTCCTCCATGCTGTTGCTGCACAGGAGAAGTGAAAGCACAAGAGACTGGGAGGGGGAGAGCCTTTGGGGCACACACGACCCATGAAGACCCTTTCTGTGACCCATTGTTTGAGGGAAACATCAGGCTATGCTGTTGAAGTGCAAAGAAAACAGTCTGTCACACTGACCAATGCTGGCTCAATGTTTCCTTGTACTCCACTGCCTGTCTGTATCCACTTTTTTGTCTCACGTCTTATATTTAAGGAGTTGTAAACTCCTTGGGGCAGGGACTGTATGTTCTGTGTTGAAATGTTCCCAATTTGCTGTTGGCTAGCTGCAACCAGTTTCCAGCCACTTTGCACCACGTGAGTGGTGGATCCAATAACAGAATCTGGCCCATTATGTTTCTTTTAATTTCATTTTTGTATGGAATTTTATGGCTGGTTTGTTTTGGGAGTTTTTTTTTAAGTAAATTAAAAAGTCAACCCTATGGAACTGACAGTAGTAGAATGCTCTATACTATACAGAACTGTTACAGGACTGCTCTGTAAAAGAAATGTATCTATGTAAGTAGTCAGCTGACATATAGGGGTGCCAACAGATGAATAATATGTAGCACAGTTCCTGAGTTTTGTAGGACCAATAAAACGTCTTGTTGGGCACAGCTAATGGCTTCTTTACATGTGGCTCTTAAGAACTGACAGGGGGCTGGAGTAGATGTCTGTAAGCAACAAGAGGGGCTGGCAATGAGGAGTTGCATTGTCAGTTTTCAGCAAGTGCCTAAGCATAGGGAGGGAATCATATGTTTTGTGGGCTGGTCTAATGAAAAGATTAGGGAAGGAATGAGAAGCTAAGGATATAGTGATTTGCTTAAAATTGGACGTGTGCTCAGGTGCTTGGCTAAATCACAGCCAATTTTCTATCAAACCTTTTTTTCTTTCCAACCTTTTTCCAGCCCTTTTTTTTTCTTCCCCAAACCTTTGCTTGAAGAAACCATTGGCACCCAAACACTACAGTAATGAGCACCTTTGACATGAATAATAAATAATCAATGCAAATGCTATGAGAAACCCAGAAGAAGGGGAAAAATACAAAATAATTATCTAATGAAAATACATATTTTACCAAGTAAATAATAGGGGTTTTTAAAGGTCTGAAATAATTAACACAGCTCCAAACCCTCTAGTGTTTGTTCTCGGGAGAGAAACTCAAGACTGATGTACCCTAGAGACCACAACTGATGAAAAGGCAAAATTTCCAATCTCCTGGTTAAACAATGTGCATTGTGTAACTTTTTAATAAATATTTTTAAATGAAACTACACTTACAAATGCTATCTAGCTAATGGTCTCTTGGAGCTTAGATACCAAGGGACAGGTGCTTGGTAAATGCTGAGGACAAACAAATACGAAAACCCAGGAAATTCAAAGTTAAGATTGACAATCCTGTGATTAAAATATTTATTATCCTAATTATTATTATTAATAATGACTGACACTTAAGCCCCAATTCTGCAAATGCATTACAAGAGTAACATTACATGTATGAACTCAAAGGGATTATTCATGTGGATAAAATTACTTGCACATTGCTGGCAATGAGTTTATATGATAAAGTGCTTTTCATCTAAGATCCTAAAACTCTCGTCATTTATAAACAGATTTAAATTTTCCCTGTTTCTGCAATCCTCCTATCATCAAAATCTAACTCCACGAACAAGTCAATGTTTAAATACACATATTACGGAACCACAATACGTAATAGTAGGAAGAGTCACATAACCCTCATGAATTGCAGCCATCTCTGATGTAGGTGATAATGCTGTACTACTATACTTTCAGAATAGAAAGTGAAGTATATCTTATTCAACAGAAACTACAGGGGAGTGCTACAATGTTATGATTATATTTTTCCCCCAGCAGCTTGAATTAATATAGTGTCAGCAGTAGCTTCAATAGGCCTTTTCCTGCAGCCTTTTCTTGTAGCTGCCTCATTGTACATATGACAATATAAACGAAGATTAGAGTGACCAGATAGCAAGTCTAAAAAATTGGGACAGGAGTTGGGGGGTTATAGGTCCATAAAGAAAAGCCCCAAATATCAGGACTGTCCCTAAAACAGAGACATCTGGTTACCCTAACTAAGACCCACATTCTTTTCTGTGTAGCAGTTGCTTTGCATCAGGTCACTGGTGAAAAGTATCCATAGACGTGGTGGATCCAGGTAGGGAAGAATTTCCACTTTGTAGGACTATTGCGAGGCTCCTATGCATGGGTGGGGCTAAGGGTGAGGAGGCTTGCCAGGGCCATCCTTGCAATCCAGCAATTCCTGACTGCCAGAACAGCCTTTGCGGGCCATTGGCAACCTATCTAAAGTTGAGCAGCCCTGATGTGTCTCTGCTTTTTACACACCTGAGACTCAGACACAGCCTTGACCCAGCTCTCGGATCTTAAGCACTATTTAAATGAATTTTTGTACATAATCATATGCTACATTGGTCTGCATATGGTTGGTTGGTTACTTAGTCGCACTGTAGCTCTGAGATAGCATAATACTGGATACTTTTATTATGTGTCTCAAAAGTCCTGACTGGAGCTGGTCAGAAAAATTCCAACAAAATCAAAATGTTTCATGGAGATTAATTGAATTTTGACAGAGTTCTAACAGAACCCTGCCCAGCTTCTTGCCTGCCCACCTCCTTGGCAGTCTGCCTGATGGCGAACCTACAGTCCTCTTTAGAACATACTTGCCATCTAAAACCTTTGTTCCTTTGCAACCATTACAGACACATGTATCCAAACTTTCCGTTCCTGCATTATTGGGCAAGGATCATTCAGAGACCAATACTATTTAAAAGAAAGAACAAGGAGAGATTGTGCACCATTTGCAGTGATTGCTTTGGAAATTCCTGCCTCTGCTGTTTACATACTTAGCATGACCACTTGATTTTTCCTTCAGCTTTCAGACAGGCCAGTGCTCAGTGTTGCAGGTTGTGATAGGTTATCTGCATTTTTAGGGATGCTTCTTGAAATGCTTGCCAGGAGGTTACGGCTTTGCCGTGTGATGTGGCAGTTGCTAATCCACTGTAACTATACTTTACTAGTGAGTGGCAGAGTAAACAGGTATATAAAATATGTGAAATACAATAAGGGGAAACAAAGAAAAGTGGTTTAACAGTAATTTTAAATAAGGCAAACATGATACTAACTGCTGCCTCCTCCCAAATGGAGGACATCATTGGCTGGACTGCCTGTGAAGCGTAGAACTTGGAGGAATGGCATTACAACCAGCCTCTCTAAGATTTCTGGAATGCTGTTCAGGAACAACCACTGATTCTGTTTCCAACACAGCAACATTGCAGCTGGTAAGACTTTGGGTGTCAGAGTAATCATTCTTTTTAGAAGTAGAAGAAGTGAGCAATCCTATAATTAAAGCTTATACTCCTGAGCTGAAATTCTGGCCTATGCAAGTCATTGGGAGTTTTGCCATTGAATTCAGAAAGGCCAGTATTTTACCTTTGGATTCTACAATGATTGCTGTACAGTCACTCTGTGATTATCAATGTGCCTCAGGTTGACCCATCTGTAACAATAATATTTATCTGTCTCATAATGTGAGGCTTGATGTTCAGATAGCACTAAGATCCAAAGATAAAAACTACCCTGTATGTTGTTACTGTTTATTTATTAATCCATAATCTCTCTGTTTAAAAATAGAAATTGTTTATGGTTCTAAAGCCTTCTATTTGATTTGTCAGATACAAAACTGATATGTTTTGAGTATATACTGAATACATTACAGACTTTATTTGAGTGAAATATATATGTAATCTGTTAAGCCACTCATACACACATTAACAGATGTGGGAAATGTTAGAAAATTTTAGAAGAGTGAATTTTACTCTATTGCTAGGAATGTATTAACAGATGCACCGACATTTATGCATATTTTATATACCTGTTTACTCTGCCACTCACTAGTAAAGTATAGTTACAGTGTATTAGCAACTGCCACATCACATGGCAAAGCTGTAACCTCCTGGCAAGCATTTCAAGAAGCATCCCTAAAAATGCAGATAACCTATCATAACCTGCAACATATTATTTGCATACATAAATATGTAAGATAGAATTCTTTTTCCCAGTTCAGGAAAATGTATTTAGAAATGGAACTGCCTAGAGGTGTGCATCAAAATATACATTTAAAAACAGAGATTGAGTCATATTTTGTGTTACTGCACATGTAAGTGATATCGGACACATGCCCACTTACTTAAAGTAAACAGAATCTTGGAAGCACTTCAAAACCAGGAAAGAGTCTGCCATATTTTTCAGGATCAGTCCTTTTATCAGTACTGAGAGGTGCCTAGCACATTTCTTATTCTCTCAGCACAAAGAGTTAACATGTCAAGAAGACAAACCGCAAGAGCATGTGTACTATACTATGCAGATGAGCTATGATGTGTACTGTCAACCAACTCTCTGTGACACACTCCTCTCCACACCATATAGATTTCCCACTGAAAATGCAATGGGTTATGGTCAAAAGGAAAAGCTGGCTCCCCCAAGTGTGGGTTTATCCTTTGTGCTACTGATGTTAGGCTGGGATGAGCAAGCCTTTTTACTGTATCATTTTACTGTGTCTTAATTTTTACATAATGGGCACCCAGGACATTGGAGGACATCTCCAGAGGCTTTTATGAATATAAGTAAATACATAAAAGCATTCTGCCCCTTAGTCAGTGGGGATGTTTGTCCTTCGCTGTCATTGATGGGAGCAGTGGCAGACTTAGAGACATGCCAACCTTGTCCCTCTCCCTGAATGCCTTTCATTGGCATATTGGCCTTGGGGAGCAGCCTTTCTGTCTACTTCTGTGGAGGAACTAGAATCTCAGCAGCCAGCATCCAACCCATACGCTCTGAAACTTTTCTCCTGGGCATCCATGTTCGGCCCCTGTCAGAAACTGGCCTTAAATAAACACAGTATTTTTTAAAACTAAAAAGTTGAACACGTATACCAGCATTATGTAAAAGAATTGAAAAATGTGTTGCCAGCTCCTGTGATTTTCTCATGAGTCTCAGACTATTTGGTGTTTTTCTTAAAGTATCCAATCTCGGAGTCATGTGACTATTCAAGACCCCCAGCTTTCATTTTGAAGTAAGTTTCTAGCCCTTATGGTTGTTAAGAAAATCTTGAAACCAAAAGGATCAAAACATAGAAAGCATATTTAAAAAATCCTGAATTTAATTACTTCTTAAAATCCCTAGATTTTTTAAATAGTTTTGATTTTTGAGAGCCTAACCCATTATGTTTTGAAATGTACATCATCTTAAATAGAGGTAGTCAGGTGAGAAATTGTGTATTTTAAAAGAAACTAAATTTCCTTTCCTTTGTTACTAACAACATGTTAGATTACTAGATTCTATTTTTTATTTCTCTCATCTAGGATAACGAAAACAGACAGTTTCACTTTTGTTTATAATCAGCGTCTACTTTATTTCATGTTAAGTGCCTCATGAATTAGCACATTGCTGCAATGTTTGGATTCTAGCACTACCATTGGCAACCCAAACCACTGGGTCTTTTAAAATTAATATTTCATGGAAACATTCCTATTAATGTTGTATGTTTTTAAATTTGATAAAGTTCTAGATATTATAAAACCTACATTTTTATTTTCATTTGAACAGCCATGCACCTTGTGTGACAAACTCAAATAGGGATTAGAATGGAATGGGTTTCTTCAGTTTGTATTAAAAGGTTAATTGTTCCTATTAAAATACAATTGTATTATAATGGTCCCAAACAGTACATTTCACTATAGTATTGCTGTGTTATTTTAGATTATCACTAGCATACAGTAGCATTTTTATAAAGGTGCCTTGTAAAAAGATGGTTAGCCACATCCAGGGAGATCTTCAGCACCTCTCTGGATTTAGCTCAGTATTCTTATTAGAGTTCTGTGCAGTTGAAAAGCAAATCAATAAAGTTTATGGACCAAATTCGCCACTAACATAACCAGGCACAATTCCACTGAAGTCAATGGAATTTCCCCAGTTTACACCAGTGATAAATGTAGCATGTTGTATGGAGCATTGAGAAGGAGAGAGAAAGAGAGAGCGTGTTAACAAAGGTTTTGCTTGCCCATGTTTCATATGTACTTTATCTGAGAACATCTACTTTTGGGGTTTAATTGTAGTGATGTTCTGTAAAGAAATATGACCTTATGGGGCATTTTCAGGAATAGAACAGTCTATATATTAAAAAGCAGCAAATGATTCATAACTGCTTAGCGGTCAGGCCTGTGGGTCCATGCTTCCCATGTGAAATTTTTTTTCTGCATTGCAAACTCTTACATTAAATTGTGATAAATGAAGAGCGGAGGCTATTCATACAAATCAATGACTTTAGTGTATGTGTCATTAGCCTGAGAGATGCAGGCAGCGGTCACTACTATAAATCATGTGATGATCTGCTGTCTGCGACTCGATGCAAGCAAGCAGATGCATTAGGAAGGTTAAAGAATGAAATTAATCTGTGAATTTTCCCTTTTTTTTTTGTCACCTGGTCATACGGAAAGAATTAAAATCACATGATCCGCGTTAAAGCAGCTCCAGAACAGTAAATTGGTTAAGTTAAACTTCACCTTTCAACTTAAAGGTAATTAAGTATTAATGGGATTAATTTATTCATCATCATAAGGAAGTAAAACATATAGAATAGGTGAAATCCACTAGTGCTCCTCACACAGAAGGTGATATTATTAATTGCTTTTAATGCAGGCTGTGGCACAAGACCACATGTAAGAGATCAAGCACTCTGCAAAACGTGCTTTGATACTTTTAAGTGCAGCATATTTCTTCTTTCACGTTTTATAAATCCAGTGTTTAGTAACCCATGACCATGCTCTTCATCCCGGTACCTGGGAGTGGGTTATGAATAGGAGTCAGCTTGGAAGTATTACTGATGATAGAATACATTTCCAGCTATCTGTGACAGAGTGTGAATGATAAGAGGGTGAGGAAGGGGCTAGGGGCAATAAAAAGTGAGATGGACAATATAATTTTAAAACAGGAACCCATGAATTTGAGGAAGGCTGTATGTGATATAAACTTCAGCCAAATCCCAAAGTCTTTACTCGGTACTGACTCAGGAAAAAATTCCCATTGACTTTAATGACAGGTTTGCCTGTGCTAGGACTACATAAGGGCCAGATGGTGCCTTACCTTTGCATAAGTGAAAGTTGGGGAGAGCATGCAAGGAACCTTCCTCAACCCTTGAAGGACTTGCCTGAGGCCCAGTGGCCATCTATTTGGACAGGATGAACACCGGGACAGCCTTGGTTCCTCCAAGATTGATGGAACCCCAAAGGGGACAGGGCTGTCTCCTCCCAATTCGTTGTGCCATGAAGAGATGTGGCAGTGGATGCTCTGGCCCCGAACGCTTCTCCTGAGACTGGGATAGTTCTGCATTGCTTTCAAGAGCACAATCTATACCTGCACAAGCACTTCAGGATGTGGCCCATTATTACTAGTGCAGAGAGAAGTGTTCTCAACCCAGTCTGTTTTGCACATGCAATTGCCTATGGGCACAATCAACTGCCGGCGTACATGACTGACATTTAAATGTCTAACTGTAGTGAGCAACATTAAAAAGTTCCTCATTTGCAACCAGTCCCCACACAACGATATCTGGCATACCACAGGCATTTCCTATCCTAACAATGTTGGGGGTGGTGGGTGGGAAGGAGGGCGGAATATAGTATCATATACACCTCTGTGGACTGATGGTAAATGATGGCTTTTTACTGGTCACTGTTGTATTTGATTTAGCCTCAAAGAGGATAGACATCTACAATCTATCATTTGCAGCTGCAGCTCTTTGGGTTCTTTACAATACTGTATGCACAAGGATGTTTCAACCGCTACTGAAATGCAGCCACCCCATATTTTTTCCATAGTAGATACATTATACTTCACTATTCTGCCTTAAACCTCCACCGCTGAGCAATGTTGTTGTGCCTTGTGAAACTGCTGCTATTTCCCACTCTAGAGGTGACTGAATTTCAGGGGTGGTTGAAACATTCCTCATGCATAAAATACAATAGAGCATACAATATGCTTATGAAGGGCACTATAAATCAATAAAGCATAGACTAGCTTGGACAGTGAGAAGATAAGTATTGCTCAAGCTTAATTCACTTAATTATCCATCCAAAAAAGGTAATACACTCAATGCAGACATATTTCAACTGAATTGATAGTAGATCAGGACCGAGGAAACCTAGAGACTGAATTACTTTTTAAGGGTGACGTGACAGGCAAAATCAACACCAGAAGGGTCTTGTCCCTCACTATAGTACACCTATTAAAACTCATTATGAAATAAACTAAAATGAATAATATGTATCAAAAGCAATAACACCGATCCATTTACAATACATAAACATACCTTTAGAAGGTTAAGAGCCCACAATATTCATATTTTGGGGTTCTTGTCGCCATTCAAATCATGAAAGATACAAAGGATACAGAGAAACCTGTCTTAGGTAATTACGCAAGGGACCAGCAAAAACTGGTTGCTTAACAGAGTTGGATAATAAAGGTGGGGCATAAATGAACTCAGTAAGTTTGAAAACACCTTGGGCTACTCCGATTAGACAGTAGGTTCCCTAGTAAGCATAGTCTCTTGTACACTGTTTCAGCACATCTGGTCATTCATCAGGGTCTCATATCATGCCTAGTGGGATGGGGAAGAGCTGGACAAGATACACTCTGCCCAGTCTCTAATGCCAGTGCCCGAAAGGGACATGGACATGTCCCCAGCCCATATTCTGGAAAAACACATGAGCATGTGTTAAATTTTAAGAACAAGTCCAACCCGATTTGGCCAAACACATAAGCATTAACTTAAGCTTCAGTGTTTTGCTGGCTGAACCAGGGCATAAATGCATGCGAAGTCAGCAGCAGGCCACAGGAATAATTGTATGGTCCATACAGCTGCTTCTGCCCTGAGGCCCTTTCCCCCTCCAGTACATTTTTGGAGAGTTTGGAAATTGCTCCACACGAACTGCTGAGTTTCTTGGGGTGTCACTGGTCTCCTGTTCCTCCAAAATGCCCTGTTATTTTTTGTGGAGTCCTGACACAAGCGAAAGCTGTATTTTATATCTGAAGAAAGGGAGTCATAATGCAAAAATAAGAGATGGCTGCACATTTTATCATTCCAGTGAATTTTTTCAAAACTTTTACTATAATTGTCTTTTAGGAAGCACAAGGGAGTTCTGAAAAATCTAATGAACTTTGCTAACCACCTGTAAAGCGCCCCTACATGACCACCTAAAAATGAAATAAAAAGTGGAAAATATTATGTGGATGAAATCACTGCTTCTCCTTGGAGGAAATCCATGCTTCCTTTTTGGTGACTAATTTTTGTGGTTTTATGTTTGCATATCACTTCCATCTGACTAAATGCTAAAAGAGAAAAAAAAATGCTCTTTGCAAAAGGTTAATAATTTTATGCTACAGGTTTAAAGGGTGAGCTAAAAAAAGAGCACCTGATTTCCCATGTTTTAGGTGTTACCTTAAATAAGATCAGATTTTTTTTTTTTTAACTTTTCAGCTACTTTATTGAAACACTTGTTCTCACAACTGACTTGGTTGGCCTGTTTTAGTGACAGTTTTGGGGACAATGCATTGAGTTATCTCAGTAATTTGATCTCTTTCACATCAAGACTACCATGTGTTTCTAAATTGCCTGCCATCTCAGCATTTTCTCAGGACAGCTGATGTTTATGCTCATCACTGGACCCAATCCTGCCCAATGTCAGTTATTCTTTTATGGGAAAGTATTCAGCACTTTGCAGAATCAGAACTACTCATATAAGTAAGGGATGCAGAGAACTGAACCCTTCAAGTTAACTAAATAGCTACTGTATTTCCCCCCACAGGAACCACGGACTTTTTGATGTCCCTATACAGTTTTTGTCTGAAGCTCAGTGATGAATGGGTGTTGACATAGCTAAACAAAGGTATTATTAGTAGATTACATCTCAGAGCCTGGACTACTGAATGAGGAGGGCAATGTAAACCCTAGGGCTTGCTGTATCTCCCAATTACTACACAAAAGACTAAAATGAAGGGTCATGGATAAAAGTGAATAAATGTTTCTAAATTCTTATCTTAAACACACTTAAGCTTAAAGCTGTTTAACTGGGGCTTTAAAAGCTTGCATGCTTTATGAAGCTGTGGCTACCTGCTTTATTCTCTTGCTCTTATTTTTGCTTTTATCCTTTTAGTCTTGAAGAAGCCTAATTAGAAGCTTGAACAGGGCTCTCTCTCCCTGCCCTTAAATCAGTAATTGGCTTCAGTGCAGAGACTGTCAGGAAATTAACACATCACAACATGACAGCTGTTAATTTTTTCTCCTTATTTGTCATATGAATCACTGCTGATTTGCCGGAGTGCATAACAAATTAGTGGTCTGTAATCAGCGGCCTCTCTCCTGTGTGCAGCACCTACTTGTTTTTCCCTTTTTTCGAAAGTCCATTACTTCACTGCTTCAGCAAGGATGACTGTTGCTAGGTGTGTCATTGTCAATAAATCAGAATAAGCAAATGCTAAAAGCGCAAGAAGCTCTTTAAACTTTGATGAAGGCTTTTAGTTACATTTTTAAACTTACACTTGGAACTGGATTTTTTTTTTTTTTTAAATTGTCAACTCCCTGGCATAATATATTGTCAAGGTCTCTGGTATAGTTTCAAGTTCTGCATTCTTGGTAACATAGAGATTAATAAAATGTGGTCTGCACAAGTTACAAACAAAAGCTATTTTTGAGAAGACATTTCTTAAAATGCCTGGCCCTGCTATGGATACTACGCCATTAAATAACAATAGGACACAACAAGTAGGCGGATTTTTGTTCTTGTTCTGGGGAGATTAGTAGTAGTCGTTTTTTATTTTTGTATTTATTGTAAAGATTCCTCCCCCATCTCATTACACACCAATTATATACGTATATAAACGGAGCCTTGGGTACTGAGTATAAAAACAAGCCAACTCCAACCTCTCAGATACATGCACGCAAATCCTCCTGAAGTCATTGGAAATTCTGTACGTAACTCTGAAGGCAGCCCTTGGCCCCTTGAGTTTTATTGATATCATTTATTTTTTGCTGTTTTATATATTCCTGAGTAACTGTAGGTATGAGCCAAGAGGTAGGACTGATAGCATGGGTCCCATTTTCATACTTATGCACGAGTTAGAGTGTCTGTTCCTGCATCTGGAAACTCCCATAGGCACTTAGGTTGGTCTGCACTACATAATGACTTCAGTACAATTACGTCACTCAGGGGCGTGAAAAATCAACACCCCGAGCAACGTAGTTATACTGACTTTCTCCTGCCGACATAGCTACCACTCTCATGGAGGCAAACTTATTAAGCCGACGGCAGAGCTTTCGCCTGTCAGCGTGCAGGATCTTCACCAGACATGAAGACCTGCCCCTGGGAACTCACATGCCGGTTGTAGGTGACTAACTGCTGATCGGTGCACCCAGGTGTAAAATTGGAAGCCTGCACTGGAAAATGAGGGTGCCTTGTTATGTGGGGTAAATTACTAAACTGGATATACATTTTATGTATTCAATGTCGTGTTTCCCACACAGGGCCAAATTAAACCGAGCACAGGACAGTTCTTCAGCACAGAGACCTTGTGATGTCCTGTCTCCCTGCTCTCCCCACAACATCTCTGTTAAAAATATGCTCAAAGTATCATTTCTTTGCATTGATAGATCTTCCCAGTTAAATATCTCCATAGGACAAATCCTTTTGCCAGCATAAAGCCTGAATAAACAAATATACGCACAACCGAGGTCAAGGGGAGATGGGGGACAGAACCCTCTTCCCCAGGCTACAACACTGCTTTGCAGTTTCTCATACATCCTCAGTGAGTCACTATCCCCTCTGCCCATTACTTACCTTCCGAAGGGATAATCCAGGCACCCAAGCTCCTCCCCCAGGAGGACATAGCAGGAGACCCTGCTGAGCTGTGCTCCCTGTGGTCCATGGAGGCTGAGACTCTGTCTACATCCTGCCTCATTCCCAGTGTAATTTATATCAAACAAATAAACAAAGGGTTAACCACTTCTGACAAAGGAAAGCTTGGATACTGAAGTTATTAAATAGGGTTTGATTTTTTCAATAAGTGTTTTTGTTGGATTTTTTTTATTTTAGAAGTTTTTCTTTGCTCTTCATTCTAAAAACATTGATTTAAGTAAAATATCAATTTTGTAGTTATTGTGTCAAGCTTTTATTCACCCCCACCCTCAACTTTTTATTTACACAGCATCAGCTATGAAATTAATTCCCCAGCAGAGACCTGAAATTAGTGATTACAAAGGGAGTGTAGTATAGGGCAGCTTTTCCAGCCTTTTGAAATGCCACTACAAAGTGAATCTCAATACTGACTAAAAGGACTTCCTTGACCTTCTGTAGTACCAACACACAGAGGGACTGTATTAGCCATCTAGAAGTCTTTAATAGGGTTTCCCAAGCAGACAGCCTTTGTGCAGAAAGGCCAGGAGTGAATTCACTGTTTATTGAATCTATAAATGAACTATTTTTTTAGCCTCACCACATTCTGCATGTCAAGAGCAGCATTACAAAAAAATGGGTGAGCCAATATATGGTTCAGAGCTCAGTTTAAAATGGCAATACTACAGAACAAGCCGAGAAAATAAAGACAGGGAAAAAATCAATTAAAACCAAAGCTATATACCGGTACTTACCAGAGTTGAGTTTATGCAGATGTTCAATATCTCTATTACGGGAAAAATAATTGTGTAATCCCCAATAAAGGTGAGGAGCAGTGCCTAGCTGTTGGCCACTCATTTGCCCAGCCCATTGCTCTACCAGCATTTCTCGATGTTTCACCCCTAAAGGGTACTCTCACTAATTGTGAGTCAGAACCGAGGGAGACATAGTAGTGCCCAGGTGGTAAATAGTAAGAACAGCAGGCAGATTGCTGCTTGTTTATAAACAATGTGATAGGTACCATAATACTGTCTTCATATCACTTTCAGATCTTGTCCTGTCTGTCTGTCTTTAGGGTAAAATCCTGCAATCCTTATTCATGTAAGTAAGCCTATTGAGATTTTGTTGAGATTATTCATGTAATGGATGTCAACTCACATGAGTAAAGATTGCAGCATCTGACACAGACTGGAAGCTGCTTCAGAAGGGACAGTGTTCTTTTGTGCTTCACACAGGCCAACCACAGTGTGGATGCTTTAATAATAAGAAAGAGGAATTAAACCAAGTATAGTAGATTTGGGTTTCATTATTGAACTGATTGCTGTAGGGGAGCCACTGAGATTCTGGAGGGAGTTTGGGTGGGTGGGGAGTCATCTGTGGCTTTAAATTCCAAAAGAATGGATCTAACAGTGACTAGAAATTGAGGACAAAATGATGCACATATTTAAATAAAAGCCAGGAGGCATTTTTCAGGGCAATCCCCAACACTTGTAAGATTTCATTGGGGAATCCTCCAACTAGTGAAAACCTGCCACTCACCAGCAATCATACATTTTCAGAGGGCAATCCCCCAGTGAATCACAGATTTTCAGGGAAAATGATGTCAAAAATTGGGAAGTCTTACAAGGGTAAACGGAAACACACACCAAGAGGCCTTAAGAGGAAGAATCCGGTTTCTAAGTCTTGAGACCTTCAGAGAAGGAAATTTACTTCAAGTGTTGTAAGGGACAAAAAAGGAGACTCTCTCTTCATTAATGTTTCAAAATGCTGAGGGTCACACCAAGTTTTATAGAACTAACATATTTGAACAGGGATCCAAAAGACTATGAGGAATTGTGAACTTCTGCACATATCCACCCAAGCAGGCTTTTCAAACCCCTATGGGTGAAACTGACTACAGTGGAGGGCTAGCACAAGGCCTTATGTGGGATGAGGCTGAGGCCTGGTGGTGGTCAATTTCACTCCCCTATTCCTTTCTCTCCCTTCCCTCTAATATATCTTTATATATTTTCTCAGGCTTTTTGGAAATAATATGTAGCTCTTGGCTTACAAGAGAAACTGTTTGAAACTAGAGAAAAGATGAGCGGTGGGGGCAAGCTTCAGAAATGGTAGCAACATTGCTAGGTCACAGTATTTCCAACAGACTATAAAATATTACTGACGTGCGAACTCCGCTTTGGGTGCTTTTAAAGATATCGAATAGTTTTAACTATTATATCCTATAAATATACTTGCCCTTGAAAGGTAGCTGCTGCTAACAGAAATGGACCAAACAATGTATGATACTGTGAGCAAATTGAAGGCATTCCTACCTTTTAAAAATCTAACTGAAGCTGAAATAAAAACCAGAGAAAACTCATGAAAATTAAAATGCAGGTTGAATCTACAAATGTTATAGACCCAGAAAAACAGGAATTAATTACATTCTTGGAACAAGAATCTCATATTTTTAATGATAAGCCTAGTAAGACTGGCTTAATCAAATGCCACATTGACACTGTTAATAATGATTCCATTGCCCAAATGTCTCAGACAGCTTCACCTCCATGAAGTGAATCAACCGAATAAAATGTTAAAAGAAGGACTTAGCTCCCTATATGTAATCCAAATGGTATCCAAATTTTCTAGTAAATTAAAGTTCTTTGTCAACTATTAGAGACAATAATGCCTGAAAAAATAACTACCCACTGCCTAGTGTCAATGACTTACCTGAGTCCAATCTCATCTAACGACTACTGGCAATTAGTAGCAGATGAGGGGAACAAATTAGAGGCTGTTTGTATATCAGATCGTCAGAGCATTTTATCAGAATGCCCTTTTAGCTTAACAAACACACCTGCTTTGTTTTAAAGAATGCTTACTTTATGTACAGTGCTAATAATTTGTAGAAGTCATATTGTCAACCTGGGTTATGTAATAGCAATTGCTGAAGAGCATTTGCAAAGGAAGAGAGTAGTACCAACACCTGTTAGAATGTAAAAAAGTGGCTCACCCTTCAATTAAAATAATGCCAGCCATTTCTTTCTTCCTAGCTGAGGTTTTAATAAGGTTCCTGTCACTGCAGAATCTGAGCTTTAAGGGAAAATTAAACACTAAAAATTTGGGTGAAAAGACCATAGAAGTCAATAAAACAGTAGTGGAAAGACTGAAAGAAGCTGCTGTAAAACTTGAAGCATTACAAGGTGGAAGCAATTATTACCACAGTAACACTGTGTCAGCAGCTTTCCCTGTTGCTGATACAGTTACCTGGATGTGCTCAGTTGCTTGTTGTAGAATGAACACAGCATCACTTACCATAACCAGCTCCAGCTTGTTAGCCAAATGACTGTGAAGGGGCTACGCTTTGAGGCAACAATTAGGTGTGATGGGTTGGAATTTTGGATTCCAACGCCGGTTGAAATCTTGTTGAGCTCCTATGCAATTATTTATGTTAACCATAAATTTATTTTAATAAATTAAACTAGAGTGTGGAGATTGGCAGGGAACAGAACACAGTTTGGAGGACAGCGTGGCAGATGTTTGGGGAAGCAGGCATTCATTCAGGGAGAAGACATCCCAAACAACGATTGCTGGCACAATGCTATATGGAGCTGAATAGCAAGAGGCATCCACAGGAGAGTTCTGGTCTAAGGACTGAGCACTAGCATTATGGTCGCACCACATTTGTAGACATAGACTTACCAAACAGAGAACCGCCGTCTAATAATTAGCCCACTTCACTTACCTGTATTGCTTAAAACTCAGCAACCACAAAAAAAGACAGTTTAATTGGAAAAATATTCAGTTTTCCAACCTGAAACATACTGGAGATTAAGAGAAACTAGATACTTTTTGTTTATTTTAGGCCAAATGACAGCTCTGAAATACCACAGTTTCTGGTTTCCGTAGTAACCCTTCTTGGTAGGTGTTTATGGAAAGGAATTCTAAGAGAAGATATCTAGGAAAGGCCTATACAAATTGTAATCCAAATTGTTTTCCAGAAGAGTATTGTTTAGAGCTAGGAACTCTTGAGAGGTGCGAACATGTATTTCTTAAGACAAGAATCCATAGGTCATAACTACAAGGTGGCAACATTCACTCCACTCAAACTGGAAGTTTTGAAACTCGAGAGCAATAAATAAAGAAAAGTAATTTACCATACAAGATACCAGGCAATCTTGTAAACTAGGAAAGGCAAAGCTACTTTTGGAAAGAAAGCGTAATTGAGGAATATGCTACATTATTCAGTGAAAACTGCTGAAGAAAAGATTATGTTCATCCTCCCGTCCTTATATTTCACATTATACCTAAAATAGAGAGGAAATTACCTTGACCCTGAAACCTAGAATCTTGGACTAAAGAATTTACTTAGAATCATAGAGCTTTTAGCTACAAGATAATGTATAAATATTTTGTTTCACAAGCAAATGTTTAATCTAGCATGACACCATTCTGAATTTAACCTTTAATAGTAGCATTTTCTAACTGTCATGTGTATGTCCCCACTGGTCCTCTAAATAAACTCTATAGAAAGTCTGCAAAGGTAGTAACCTTGCAGCTATGACGATAATTATTAGGATTTAATAGTGTTTATGAATGACTTGCTATGATTGAAAGGATAATAATATGTCTTATTAAACATTTATTCCAAGTTATTTTTATAAAAGTTTTGCCATTTAAATGTCACCAAAGATTGTTCTTTTAAGTGAACTATGGAATAACAAGGAGCATTGAAAGAAATCATAGCAAGGGGTCATTCTATAGTGAGTCAATAAAATTTAGCACACTGTTTTGGAGTTTATGTAAGATAGGAATTAAAGGACACATAAACCTAAGGGTGAATAATTCTAATAAAAATATTTAGCCACTTTGGAAAAACCCAATCAATACCACAGAAAAATAATGTCAAGCCCTAATTTGGGGAATTGAACACTTCCACCCATATTTAGACTATGTCAGATTCACTATGATAAATGACCAGAAATCTTTTTAGCAGCTAATGGATAAACATGATCCAAATGGAACTTTAGCCAGATGGCATATGTGATTACTGGAATATGACTTTCAGATAAACCACAAACCTGGATGAGCTAATATAGTTCCAAATGCATTAACTCATAATCCCCAGGAAGAAAACATTTCAAATGAAGGAAGGACGAGGAATCTTTTTCTTGACAAGCTCTAATAGCTACGGTTAATCCTCATCCTGTTGCAAGATAGTTGCCTAGGAGTACAGAGAAACTTTATCAAAGTCAGGATGAGGAACCAAATTTATAAAAACAATTACTTCAGAGAAAAGCAGTACAGCAACACTGAGCATTATGAATGGCATTAGGACATCAGAAAAGTCCAAACTGAGAGGAGTGGATGATCAAAATTCCCTTTCAGAATTTCCTTTTGTTAATAGATTGGGTCCAACAGAGCTACTTTACTGTCTGACACTTCTGGATAATATTTTTATTGAACCTTTTCAAATTAAAAGTTTCAGTAGCTAACAGAATATTTAAAATGTGACATGACCTTCCGCCAGTAATACAGATTAGCCACAGAATTAATCTTTCTAAAATGTCTCTACATACGATTGTGTTCTTTAAAAAAATTATACTAAGAAGATAGTGTTATCTAATGGGAAGAGCAATGGATCAAGAATCAAGAGCAATGGACCAAGAGCCAAGAATGGTTCTAAACATGTCTCAACCATAGACTTGTATGACATTGGCCACATTACAAACTATCAGTGACTCAATGTCCACGGGGATCACACAATAATTAAATATACTAATTATTCAAAAATATTCATGCATTTATTTGCATTTACCCTATTCATGATTAGTGTTCTAACAATTTGGTATTGAAACTTTGAGATTCATGCTATGTTGGTTAAGTTAGATGGTATTATTTCTGTCCCTTGATTGGAAGACTTCTGTCAAAACACATGAATCTGAAATACTTAAAATTTGATTTTAGTGAATATTTGAGTACTGAATGTTAAAGTTTGCTTTTTCCAAAGCAATGGTGTTAGTAAAATTCAACAGCTCAAATGTTCATAGAATGCACACATGGAAAAAGGCACAAATATACTCGAATCAAAAATTAGATTTCCATGAATGAATTTGAGGATTTGTTTTCAACTCATTATTAAGTGCTGATACCTACCCTTAAAGAGATATTGTTGCAAGAGTTAATTAATTAATGTAAAGTATATAATGTTTATTATCTGAAACCTGCTAGGTAAGTGCAAAGTACTGTCACAATATGTAACTTTTTGCTCGAGGGCAAACGTATATGTGACTTCAATGATACATTATATACCAAGGTCAATATTTTCAAAGCTCAGGGCCTGATCTTGATCCCACTGAAGCAAACAGGAGTCTTTCCATTAACTTTAGAGGGCTTTGACTCTGACACTGAGTGTCTAAACTTAGGTTCCTACACCCGGATCCTCAAAGGTTATTATATTCCAATATATATTCCATTATATTAAATGGAAGTTAGGCACCTAAACATCTTGAGGCTTTGGGCCCTAAAACCATATTTAGAAAATTATATAGAAGTGGTCTGATTTCAGAGCGCTTGCAAGTCCCACTGACTTCGGTGTCATTTATGGGTGCTCAGCAGCACTGAAAATTACAGCACTTTCATTATGCCTCTAAATACAGATGTAGGAGATGGACCTCAGCCTCTCTCTTCACATGTGGACCTTGCCACTGTTATCCATGCTTTTGTCACCTCAGCATTATACTATTGCAATGTGCTCTACATGGGGCTACTCCTTGAAACCAGCTAGAGACTGAAGCTGGTGCAAATGCAGCAGCTCACTTAGTGAGCGGGCTCCCATTGTGAGTACATGCTCCAGGATCCATGCTCCAGGATCTGCACTGGCCTCCCATTGGTCTCCATATGAAGCTGAAGTTATTGGTTATGACCTACCAAGTCCCAAATGGCCTGGGACCAGCCTACCTGAGGAATGGCCTTTCTCTCCATGCCATACTGCCACAGCTGCGATCACAGAGGCACTCAAGCTGGATCCTCCTCATTATAAAATAAGGAGGCGGCAGCCAGCAGGGCGTGCACTGTGCAGTCTCTGATACTCTGGAACTTGCTGTCTCTGGTACAAAATAGCCCATATTCAGTGTCTTTCCAAGCACGCTGCAAAATACATTTGCTTAATAAGACGTCTTGCGATAGCTGAGGGTGTGCTCCCTAAATGAGGATGGGGGTAAATAAGTAAAAATAAATACATAAAATTCAGATCTGGATTTAGAGCCAGATTTGTAAGTTCAGGGTTACCTCTCATCACCAGCCAGAAAAATACCCCCGAACAAAGGAAGAGAAAAATGAGAATTCAATTGTCAAAACACAAATTCTATCACAATTAAACATGCCCTTAATACTGTATACATGGCAGATGAAATCCTGGTTCTACTGAAGCCAGTGGGAACCTTGCCATTGACTTCAGTGGGGCTGGAATTTCACCCATTGTGGAGGAGCATTGGCTGGAAATAGGCCTGGTCCATTAAGATGAGACCCAATGCAGTTTCCTAAAGTTCAAGGAAGTTTGGAGCTGAAGGTCTTGATCAGCCCTTTCTGTAGCTACTGCACAATGTCAACGGTGATGTTCTTTCAAAGCAAGATGAAAGGAGTTATCTATAAATACAATAGAAGAAAGGGTTTATATGGCACAAGAGTTGAAATATGCCATATGTATATCTTTTATTTGATCTTTTTATCATATTTTAAGTAAACAATATATGAGAACCTAACCGAGTATTTTCAGAGAGAATCAGCTTGGGTCACCTGGGTGAAAGTTTAGTAGTAAAGTCAACAAAATCTTCTAAGGTGCTGTGCACCAAATTAAATACTACTCTAGGTATACCAGGAAAATATAATTTAGTAGTGATTGCTTTAGCACTCATTTGGGAATACATCATTCAACCCCTAGGGTCTCCACTAAACAGTCTTGCATATAACAACAACATTACCCTTTTCATGAGGTAGAAGTAGGGAAATATCTTGGTAGAAGAAGAACCAGCTGTCAACTTTCTTCAGCTTATTATCACATAATATTTTAAAATAAAATAGTACATGACAAGTATTGTTGCAGGGTCAAAAAAGGAAACACCCACTGATGGCAATGCAGCTGTGCTTGAGGAGATACAAGCTAAAAATCACTGCCTTCTTGTGAAACAATGAGCCAATAGTTTCTAAAGGAAATTAATAAAATAAGCTCTCTAATGGTGATGAGAAAATACACTGAGACCCTTTCTTTGCCACAATATATGGTTCTGATAAAATAGACAAGCAAGCAAACTGATAAGTGGAGTCTAAAAAACCAAGCGCTAGTTCTTGTAGTCTCAGAAACAAAAACTTTAACTAAAACTGTAGTTTTTAGGGTTTCTTAAATCAACAGTGATGTGAATCACAGGAATACACTGAATAAGTAAATGGAAATGAAATAAGAAAAGACATCCTGGTCTTGAGTGCCAAAGGCAAAACAGAGTTGATGGATAAGTGGACAGAAATGCCATATCCTCATTTCAGTTCTAAGTTCTGTCTGCTTTGGGCCCAATCCAGGTGTCTTTATATTCACACACTGCACCCATTGAGTCAATAACTATTTTGCCTGCACTGGGCAGCCAGATCAGGCCTAGAGTCTTTTCTGCTGCTAGTGACTCTTGACCATTAGCACAACATTCTGCAATAGCAGCAGCAGATACCACATAATGTGGTGCCAAGATATAACTCTCTGATTGTTTTGTGGCTCTCTACATATCTATTTTACATAATGGGCCAAATTCAGTCCTTGTGAAAGTGGCTTCAATTCTCTTGACTTCGGTGGAGTTGCAGCCACTTAAGATATGGCCAAATTTGGCCCTATATATCCACTCTCCCATCGCCTCGCCCTCCACTCCAGGCTGATGAAAAGGAGAGCTCTTTCTCTGCTTACCTTCTTCCTCCTCTTCCCTTCTTGTAGATACTTGCATGGACAGTGAGGAATGTCAGTGGCTCCAGTCTGCCCTGTGTATTCCAGGCAGAATGAGGAACGCTCCCCTCAGTCATTATTCCTTTTCCACGTGAGTCCAATCACAGCAAAGGGAGTACTAATCAAACCTGAGGACTCCACAGGAGCCATCAACACAGCCCCTCAGAGTTTCATTCAGCTCTACAATCACAGCTCATGTGTCAGTGCTTAAAAGCATATTTGAAATTGGTGCACATGTCTATTAAGGTGGGCAAGGTGGTTTTCTGTTACATCTTACTTTTAAAGGAACTTCCTATTCCTGGGTCGAAGCCAGTTTCACACCTTAGAAGGTGTCTTCATGAAGAATTTTGGTTTTAGATCAAGAAAGAAGAATAAGGTTCCTTTTTAAGCATGGGTATTTCATAAAAACAAATTCATCTGGAATTAAATTTTTAAAAGGATATTCAACAGCACCTGTAGTATTTCTGTGTGATGGAAAGAAGAGAACTTCCTGTAGATAAGCAGTTTTGTTTTTTCTTCTTTTTAATGTCTGAATGAAAATTTTAAGTAGCAGAAAAAGCTCAGAGTAGAACTTGAAAACATTTTTGGGAAAGTTTGAATATGCTGAAAAATATGTTACCCTTAGCTCTCCCTTTGATACAACCTTGTGCTACTTGCTCAAAGAATCATGAGGTATGTGGTTTATCTTGGAGTGTCCACAAACAGCAGAAGGAGTTTCACAGAACACAAACCATTCACTGTGTACTGGTTCATCAATATTTCCTGATTAGAAGAGGCATTGCCATAAGGGAGCTGGTAGTCCCTTCCCAAGTGAAAATCAATGGCTACCATTTTTCATTTTTGCATAGGGGAAACATAACTTTGCCATGGCTGTGTATCAAACACAGTAAATAACCCAGTAGTTCAGCAGTTTAGTGGTGAAGGGTTCATCGTAAAACCATCCACATCTTCTTCCCTTCAACTTTTGTTTAATGAGAGAGAACTTTTAGCTACCAGCATTGTTAAACTTATTTTTATAACTTGAATAAAAAGAAGCAGTAACTAGGTCTATAAAAGTTGAAAGGTAGCTTTGGAGTGATTGAACTTTTAATGTGACACTTTTGTGCCTAAGTGATCTGACTGATTTAAATGATTGGGAAGGGATGGATTAAAGTAACTGAGTGATTGGAAAGCAATGGGCTGACTACAGTGAAGGATTTGATTTTCAACTTTAACACTTTAATTAAAACTTTTCTGTTTGCGAATTTACTTTTTTATTGAATGAGGTTTGAATCACATTGATGCAGAAGGTCCACAGGAGAAGTGTCTGGCCCCAGCAGCTTCTATGAGCTTCTATGAGGTCCACCAAAGTGGAGCTCTCCATTTATAAACTAGCAAATACAGGTGAAGCGAGTGTGTTTTTTGGGGTGGAGGGAACAGTTACACCAGGCTAGGATATGGGGGTAATGTACATTGAAGAGAAAAGGAGGGGTGGAGTGAAGGCTTTTAGAATTTGAACATTTGAATGCTAATAGCTAGAGAATGTTGTGTTGAATGTTTTTAAAGACTTTACTTTCTGTTCTCCTACATATCTACCCTAGTTTCCAGGCCCTCCCTCTTTGCATCTCCCTACCTTTGTAACCTAATTCCTTTTCTCACCCTCCATGAATTCCCACATCCTCTGCACCTACCTCCATATCTCCCACAGTCCCTTGTATTCCTGCTCCATGTCCTTTTTTCCCTGCCTCCTCTATGTTCTCTCTCTCTGGCTAATGTATTTATATGGCCTCCATCACCACAGTTTCTCACAATCTTTAATGTGTGTCCTCCCCCCTCCATCTCTTACCCAAATATACTAAAAGACAACTCACTTAAATAAGGCCAGCTCTTTTGGAGTCATGATGAACTGAAAGTTAAGAAAATTTTCATGAAAGAGAAAATGCTAAGCTCTGCAACTCTAATTTTTTTGGGTTTTTTTAATTTATTTATTTTTATAAAATTCCCAGAAATCTTCCTCACTTGGATGAGACGTGGCATGTGAAATATCAGAACGATTTGTTACTTGATGGGAAAAAGTGAGGAGAATGATGTTGAAAACCAAGTTTATATTGGCAAGCTAGATATACCATACCAGTTGCAAAACCACAAAAAATATGGTAATGAAAAATTATCTAACAGTACATACCCCTCTACTCCTCCCCACTCACGGACCCCGCCATATATATATACACTATCTAATTAATTATTATTATTGTGTTTATTGCATAAGGAACTATGAAGAATAGGAACATATTGTGCTAGGTGCTGTACAAACACAGGCAGTAGACAGTCTCTGCCCTGAAGAACTTATAGTCTAAATGGACATTACAATACAGGGTGGGGAAGGGGTAGAACACACAAGCCAAGTGAACAGTGTGATATCAGCTACCATCAATCATGGTTCAAAAAAAACCCCCACAAAAAACAGGGGTGGGTAGGTTTACTCAGGAGAGGCTAAATTAAATGGAAGGAAAAGTAAAAGGAGAGGGGACATTGACGCTAAACGGGGATAACTGCATAAAAGAGTAAGAGGAGGAGGAGGTGTGGAGTGACACTGAGGATGGAAGTATGTAAGACAGCGATGGCTCATAAATGCTACATATGAATGAACAAGTTATAAAATATATAATATATTATAGTCACTCTTATTTATATCACATTTGCATAGAGAAAGGATGGTCTTGTGGCTAAAACACAGATTCAGGGGGTCTGGATTCAATTCCTAGCTCTGCCAGACTTCCTGTGTGACCTGGGAAGCCATATGTTAAGTAAGTATCTTGATACTTCCTTTCTCCCACTCTGTCTCAGTTGCCTGTTGAGATAAGGAAGTCTTCCTTGGAGGGATGATAGCGCACTTTGTGTGTGTATGCAGTGCCTTGCACAACAGGGAGCCAATCATGGTTGTGGTCTCTAATAACAACTACAATATATCGTAATAATGATGTTTGCCCCCATTTTTCATATTACATTAGACTTTTAAAAAGAAAAGAAACCCACCCAATCATGCAGATGTCCAGCGCAATTTACTCAATCAATATGCACTGCATCCATTTTCAGGATTTTTTGTTTTATATGAGCAGCATCGGTAATGATTCTGAAACAAGAGAAAGAGAATGAAGAATATTTGTAATATATTAATAACATATATCCACTGTACACATGCATACATGTGTATGAGAGAGTAACATATATTAAATTATACTTGACGTATATATTAAATTTAAATTATCCCTGTTATATCTGTCACAAATGAAAGACTACCTTGATGATTTAGGGGCCCAAAATCCTCCATGCAGTATCACATATTCACATGATGTCACTAAGTAATGAATTTCCCAGTTGGATCTCTGAATTAGTTGAAAGATGTGTAAATATCACATGCAAGCAGGCAGACAGTTCCCTACTGACTGCATCTAACCATCATATGTATTGTTTATTCTAGAAAACATATGGAGTACATTGCGCTGATGAAATATACTCCTAATATATATAATTTCAAACAGGACTATCTGAAGACCTGGTATGCAGGAATCAAACATTCCACTTTGGGTCAAAACACATCCTGTTTTTCTGATCTGTCAGCCCAGGCACCAGACAGAGATATCTGACTTTTTGGAGGACTGCAGTATCCCATGATAGCAATTGTCCTTTTCTAGGGCTGCTGTGTGCATGTGTGGCACTGAATTCACAATTGTACCCAAACATTTTTTATATTTTTTTAATTATTTTTTTTAAAACAGCACCAGCAAAGATCAAACCCTATGGAAGCTCTGCTATTGACCTGCTGTGTGTCCTTACTTATTTCTGCCTCATCTCCTCCAGTTATAAAATAATGATACTTAAACATGGCTTCCTCGGTAAAGTGCTTTGAGATCGACAGGAGGAGAGTGTTATAAAAGAGGTAAATACTATTAGTGATGTAGGTGGACAGACCTGGGAATGTTCCAAACTTACCACAGTTCAATAGGTTAATAAGCCTTACTGTCCATCACTGTAGTAACTATTTTGTTTTTACTATTTGAGGCCATAATCCAGCAAACACTTATACACATGCTTAACTTACTACTTTGCAAGTGAAATATTGATGGTTACAAGACATTGAATGTCATCTGTTAAAAAATGTTAAAAAATTAAAAAAATACTATCCCACTCTCTGGATGAACAGTTTCCATTACATGATTTCCATGCTACCTGGAATGCACATTCAATTTCTACTCAATTCCATTTCCAAAAATGTACATGCATGTCCATAACTATACAGGAAAAGGACAGTGAAGACTTTATTCCTGAAGATGTTAGAACCAGATTATATTTGGGAAACAAAGATATTTTCCTGGCAATGTAAAATATTAAACAGAGGCTTCAGACACACAAATGACCAGATATAGAAGATATTCAGGCATGGGTAATAGCTAGAGCTGAATAAAATGTTTGAACAAAACCTGAAATCATATAAATCTCATCTAGTTTGCATTTCATTACAAACTTGAGATGCAGAACAGGTTTGCTGAAGGATCTGTTAAGATCCACAAATCTTTTCAGAAACCTACCCCAGTGCTGAGTTGACCAAGGCTAATGTATAGATTTGATCAATATGATGGAAAATTCACATTTTTGCACTGTTTATGGTTTGGAGGCAAAACCAAGTAAAACACAAGGATTTTCAATTACTTTTATATTGAGATTTTTACTTTAATTACTTCCTAAACTTACAGCAAAACCCAAATAATTGCACATCCATGCTTTCATCATTTTTGGTAAAGCAAAACTGCCAAAGCATGCATAATTCTGTTGCTATATCAAGGCTCAATTCTAGTTAGCAACGTGTACATAGTGAATACCAAAAAAATAGGAGCAGTAGCAGGAATGCAGGGCATAAAATAGGTGCCCAGATTCTGGCTCCTATGGGAGTTAAGGAGAGAGCACATCACAGACCTTCTGCATCAGAGTTCAGACAGGGGCATAATGGGGCATGACCATAAGGTAAGTGAATGTGATCAGCATTCTCTTACACTTGCAACTGCTTAGACTGGGAAATGGTTTGAACTCCCTATGAAGAGCCCTCAGATTATTCCTGCTTTTAGCAAGTAATCCAGACTTCTTCATCTCACACTGTTAGAGGTTAGGATAGTCAGCGAGAAAGGGACATTGGGATAGAACCATCATGGGAGGGAAGCCAGGGACAGAGCCACGCATCTGCACTAGGCCAGAAAAAAGGTTTCACACACTGGTTAACTTCTGTTCGACAGAGTATTCAAAGCCTATTTGCACTCACGTACGTACCTAAGAGTTCCACAGCATATTTTTCCTGATTGGGCCCCAACATAACTTGTCACTGTAAGTTTTGTGACCTATTTCCATAATTAAGAAGTTACTGCAAAAGGTTCCCCTCCTATTGAAAGGTAGATTAAACCTCCTTAGTGACGTTCAAATCCCTCTAATTCAAAGATAGAGTGTTATATGAATTCTAAGGATAGAGATTTTTTAAAACAAACAAGGTCTGTATGAAAAGCAACAAAACTATCCAATAACACATACTGGAAATGATTTTAGAGGACTATTTAATTCTGAATTTAGATGTTTCTTATTAACAGGCTCTGTAGTGCATGGGCTAGTAGCAATTCTCCTGTTCCAAAGTTTTTATCATTAACAATATCCTGTCTACAGCAACCTCTGATAGTCAATAATAACAGCTTATTTAAAAATAGCAGCATCAACTTGCTTGTACAGTTATTACCTATGCACCGCTTATTTCCCCAGAAGACACTCGGAGGGTGCCTAACCTGCTTTCTCCTGGGGTTCTCTCTCTGAACCTATTTTAAGATCATGAGAAGAGACAGACATATCTTTAGAAAATAATAATACTATAATTGCAAGGCTGTTAGAGTCTTCAGCAGTAAAGCATAGCAGTCAGAAGGAGCGGTATATTCATTAGTCAATAAAGTATTACAACACATTGGTAACTGTAAAGCTATTTTTTCTTGATGGTGACCTTAAATTCAGGCCAAATTCCAACCCTTCCAGTATCACCTCACTTCCTCTCTTCTCAAGATCAGTTATTCAATTTCATTATAATGTATCTTTAAAAAAAGCAAATGACGACGGTAATGGAAGAATTTATAGGGATGAACCTGTCCTACACACCACTAAAACCACTTTCTCATTCGATAATCTGACAATTAGCACATTCAGGTAGATGGACCTTGCTGGGAATACAGTCAGTATTGCAACAGGCATTGCTAAACAGCATAAAGCCAATGTGCTATGCCAACCTAATGCATCTCTAATCTGTAGATTAACATAAATAATTATTATGATACTGTGCTGCATTGCAATATGTTTAATGCTAACTGAATATAACAGTAGTAAATACTTTTTATATTTCTTCATGAATTAAGGTTAAACCATCTGTTTTGTGACAAATCTAGAATTAAAACACAAGAAACAATTAATGTTATAATTATGCATTACTGAATTTATATTCAGAAGCATTGGCAAATTATTGTCAGAATATTTGCATACAAGCCGAACAATTAAGTTGTCAGCCGATTCTATTTTTTTTAAAGTAGCTAATTTTTTTTAATTCGTTTGTGATCAGATCTAGTCAGAACTTTCAACACTGCTTCATTACTTAATTTAAAACAGAATCAATGTTTTAGCATACATTAGCTAAAGGAAGTACAGAAATACACGGATATTTTTAGTATGTTTCTCTGACTCTCAAGGTACCTGACATGTCTGGAAAGTGAATTAATAGCATAAACGGTAAAAAAAATTGGTAGGCTTACTGTCAACTGAGAGCTGCAGCAAAAGCTTGGTTTAGTAACATTAGAAGTAGTATACTGATCATAATTGTGGTGCTATATTTTTTGTTAGTTCAGCAAACTAATTTTTTTTTTGAGTTATCAAACATATCACTAAAAAGTTTTTTTTAAATGTAAGAAAATTTCAATAAAAAAATGAATAGTCTAGATGACTTCACAAGAAGAATCCTCTGAAAATTGTATCCCAGTTCCCTGAAGATGTTGAGTGTCAAACTGAGATATGTCACACAGGAAAATTCAAGCCCATTTCTTGTCTCATTTTACTTCTATGCTTGCCCAGGCATTAGCTGCCTTGATGGCTGTAAGAAATAAAGATCATAGTTTAATTTGTGGAATCCACTGGCAAACACCTTCCTTTGGATCTTTGAAAATGCTATCTTTAGAATTTTTTTTAATTGACCCATTATTTTGCTTGCTTTCACTGCCAGAACCCCCTACTGCAAACAAGGATAAGCACGCTACCTGGACTTCCTTTGATGAATAGTTTTAATTAAAATATGCTGTACCATAAGTGTTTTAATGTTACAGACAAACCAAAGGTATGCAGTTATAAATTAAATTACACATTTAAATTAATCTCTAAATATGCTATGAAATTGACAAGATATGTTTAAGATTGGGACTATGACGTGGATTGCTAATTATAACAATTAAATATCAAGAGTAAAAATAAATGGCAATCAATAACCTAAAACCATTGGGGGGGGAGAAGGAAATATAATACCATTTAAACGTCCATAAAAGTGAAAAATTATTAGCAAGTTGGCGTCCTGATTTTTCTATTGTAATAAAATGATGAGAAGTAGCACGTTACACTTTTCATCACTGCTTGCCATAAATACTGTACATACACTGCACCAGGATTCTTCTCTTTGGGTTTATTATATTCAGAATAATAACATGTTTCAGTTTTACTAATAGAATTCCCAGCTTTTTGTTCACACAGGCCTAAGCCAAAAACTATGAAGGTCGATGGGAGCCTTTCCTTTGAATTCAGTGAGCTCTGGATCAGTCACTACATTCAAAAACAAATTTTAAAAGTGAGTTATATTGCTCAAAGGCCCAGAACTGTGGGTCCTTGCTCAGCCTAAACTTCCATTGTTTCAGCGGATTTTTCTTAGCGAGGGTTATGGGACAAGGCATCAGTACCTTTGGCATAGTGTGCTCTCCTGAAATCTTTTAATAATGACTCCTTCCCATCTTAATAACATGACATGCCCGCCTAAAAGATACTGTATTGTTTAGTCTACTGTGCTGTATTAGCCAGTAATAAGTCAGGAAAGTGGGTGAAAGCCCATTAAAATATTTTCAAAATTGTTTGTGTTAACAGCATTAACATCACGCTATAGATATGGAATTTACAGTGCTGCTTTTACACTACAAGGGAGCATATTTATTATCAACAGGGTAAAGGCAGAAAACTGATGATAGCTGCACTTTCTTCATTCTCAGAATGGGAATTTGGGCTGACATTCATTACTGTATTCATATTAAAAGCCAACTACGTCTTTCAATCAGATATTTCCTTCTAATTAAGGCATATTCACTTTTTTGCTAATTAGGTATTCTTTGTTGCACAATGTTTGCTCTAATCTTTCAGAATTTCTCGCAATATCCAGTCATTGCCTTCATTACTGGCTCCCCTAGAATCCAACCAAAGCATGTTATTTTTCTTGCTAATTATATCCTCATTTACAGATTGTTGCCTTCTCTGATTGGCTCTTTACACCAGTTGCTATGACTTCATTAGCAATGTCTTCTGACCCTGTTATTTCCTGTGACAGGATTTGCTCCACTTGTCCTGTGGCACTATATCCCAGGGTCACTCCTCTCCCTGGTTGGAATATTGTCAAACATAAGAGGTTTGGGGCAGAAAAAAATCTCTGCTGAAGTTGCTAATTACTACATGCAGCAATGGTACAAATTAATGCTTCTAGCAGTTTGAAAGAATGAATGTTGTAGAGGTGTCATTAACAGGTTAATGTCATTTATAAATGTGCTTGACCAAAAAAAAAACAACAACAAAAAATAAAACATGCCAAATGTGTAGTGTGTTTTTCCTTTCATAATCCCTCCATCAAAGAGGTATTTTAATCTCATGTGAGTTTGCTTATCACTCTATGGTGCTATAAAATTGCTGCATAATGCTTTCCCAGACTAGATGTTCTTAGAGATAGATTTCTAAATAGATTTTCCGACTTTAATTTGAATTTTAGAATTGCACAGTATATAACTGATGTGATTTTTAACCTATCCTACAGAAGTAGAAGTCTGTAAAATGGCAATATTAAAACCTCTGGGCATCTTTTTCAAAATATTTTAACTGATTATACAAGAACAGCATATTAAGGAATAATTAAAATGTATGAAACTGCAGTGAAGTACTGGTAACATGTTTATGATAAGCTTGAGAGTGATATGACATTACAATTTCATGGGGGGCAAATTGTATATTTTGTTAATTGTGTTCCCCACTTTTAGACTCTTACAAATCTAAATAATCCATTACCAGAACCAGAGGTTCATGAATATAGCATCTAGAGTTTAACACAAGTTAGTTAATATGAAAACGCTGTATCTAGTTGTTTGCAAAATTACTTTTGTTGATTAAAAGGCTCTTCAGAACTTCCGGCTTGTGAAAGGGTTTTAAATTGTCTAATGCTGATTGTGATTGCGATGCAGAAAAAAGGCAATGCGAAGCAAACCATTATATCACTGAATCTTTGTTAAGCAGGCCTTGAAAGTGCTTGACAGCATAATTAATCTTGTGATATGAACAAAGAAACCAACTCAATAGTATTGAAGATGCTTATTAAAAATACTAAATACCTTTTTCCACTTAAAAACCTTTTGAAATAGTGTGGGAAGTGTCATTACCTTTTTTGTTTTTGCAGTATTTTAGTCTCAAATTGATACAAGGGATACATACCATGAGGAAAAGAATAAACTGGGTGACAATAAAAATTTCTTTGAAAAAAATGCTCTCTGATTTGAAAAGTCAGCTAGCAACCTTTGAACATCAAATTTAAATAATAATTGGTGGTCAGTCATGTTACCTTACCAACTATGTCATAATAAAAACTACTTATACATAACTATTTATGTATATAATTAAATTTCTAGCACTAATCCTAATTTTGGTCTCCACCATATACGGAGACCATATTGTGCAGATGCTATAGCACACACAAGCAAGGAGGAGGAGATGGACAATCTGCTGAGATTCTGGGTGGAAAAGATTGTATCCTACAGCTTTGACTGAATAGAGACCTATCACATATAAAGAGAGAGAGACTGGCATTTACAAAGGAGCCCTTTGCCTTTCCATAGGAATTGGGGGCATAATTCTTTTAGACTCCTTTGAAAATCCTGGCCCAATAGATTTAGAAACTAAACTTTAGATATAT
Organism: Mesoclemmys tuberculata; assembly: GCA_007922155.1. Classification (NCBI taxonomy): domain Eukaryota; kingdom Metazoa; phylum Chordata; order Testudines; family Chelidae; genus Mesoclemmys; species Mesoclemmys tuberculata. Next base: position 12,968,256 of record ML675631.1, read on the forward strand.
ACATACTCTGGATGCTCCGCATTTTACGAAAAACGTGAACTGCAGAAGCTGTTAACAACTTTAGCTATTCAAAGCACAGCTATTCAATGGATGAGAGCAAAATTATTCAGCCAGGACTTGATTCAGCAAGAATGCCAACACGTGTTGGGAGAGAACAGCACTGAGCACCCCGTAGTGTTGATGAGCACAGTGCTTTATTATATTGGTGAAGTGAATTTAGGGACGTGGGCATTGCATAAAAATGAATGACAAGATGTGGCCCAATATATTTAATGACTGGCTAATCCCTCATAGCAATATATTAGCGTCTGAACCTAAAGTTTTATATTAAGAGCCCACCTAGTGAGCAAATTTGCCTTTTTACAGACACATTTCTCCCCAATGACTTGTAAGTATGCCCATGTTTGTATGTAAACTGCTGTGCTCTGGCCATCTCAGTTTAGTTAACAGAGAAACCAAAAATTGTTGAACAGCAAAACCATCAAGGTTTTGATGCTCAACACACTTTTTCATTCGTTTTCCATTAGGCAATGCCTATGGAACTGCCTCAGTCTTTCTCCTCTCTCCTCCCACTTATTCATAAGAAAATGATGGCACAGATGTCTTTTTCTGAATTCTATCTTCATGTACTTCCTACACTTATCAAAGTGGCATGCTAAATCAGTGGTGTGTTTTTTGGCCGTAAGGGTATATTCCTCTGAATAGGAAAATAGCAGTGAGAAAGCCTATGAGCAAAATCTTGCAAGTTTGTAGGAGGGGATATATGTCTGGGGGTAAACAACCTATTTCAACTTTAATAAATTCCTAGAAACAGTTCATTTTAATAGAGCTGCCAATTCACACTAAATTGCCATTAGTCTTACAGCTTGAAATCCTTCTTTTGAAACTGCTTATGATATCAAGAGAAAGTTGGAATCGTCTAATAATTTCTTGCCCTTAATGTAAATAGTTACCTTCCCCCAATGCTCTCAACAAGGCCACAGGTCACAGATTGCTCTCAACTTGCATGACCACCATTTCCCTACATCCTTTGCAAGGTATAGTGAACTTGTCCTTGATAAAGAGGACCACCATCTCATTTTCCCTACTACAACTGAAGCCAGGATGCCTTCAGACAAGGGTTGACCCTAATGACAGGTTGTGACCTAAGCAAGACATGGTGAGAGGACAGGGGAGGGGATGTGGAAGTGCAGAGAATGAGACTTAGGAGAAAGGCTTCTGTGGGAAGGAAAAAGGGAGGAAAAATGTGTGGGCTAGGGAAATTGGTGAAGGGGAGCAGGGAGAGAGTGTTTCTGAAGGCCTGAGAGTCAGGGACAGAGACCGTGGGGCTAGGTAGAGGGAATGTGAGATAAAGGAGAGGTAATGTAAATAAAGGAAGGAAGATGTGACAGGAAATGTGGCAGAGAAGAGTGAGAGACAAAGATAGGAAGGGAGGTGTGGGGAGGAAAGTCTGAGGGGAAAGGCTGGGAAGATGAGGAGATAAGTAAGGAAGTGATAGGGAAGGGGATGGAGAGGGATGGAATGGCAGCTTCTTAGAGGGTAGGAAAGGGTAAGTAGAGTCCAAACAGCCTGTGGGCAGCCTGTCTTTTTATTTCAATGAGTGCTGAATAATGCCCTTAAGGTTGAATTTTCAACCGATTCATTCATACCCAAACTGGGGTGGGGACTTCCTCCTGAGATTTACAAAGAAAAGGCAGATCAAAACGGCCATTTATTATTTTTGATTAAATCTCAAGATTTTAAAGCAAATTTTATAATTTTTTTTACTCTAAAGACTCAAGATTTTTTAACTCAAGGGCCTACCAAGATTGTGTTGTTTGTCCAATACAAACATTATTACTACATACTTTTTAGTTTACTATTAGATACTGTAGATTATTCATGGCAATGAGCTCTTGATGTAATCAAGATGAGAATTTCAAGAACACTATCCTCCGTGATTTGCATATCTCCAGTAGTCTGTCTGGTAAAAAAATCATTGGTTTCTATGCAAGTCCACACTGCACACAATATAATAGTCCTAGAACTGCTTTTAAGCAAGACTTGTAGGTCAATAAATGCATTCGCACACATTTAAAAGAAAAGTGTGTATAAACAAATGCCTCAATGTTCTTAACTTTCTCCCAGTGAAATAAACAAAGCCTCACTAGCTTCTAAAAATGATTCATAAAAACAAATCTTCTAAACAATCTGCTTAGAGAAGCAGTCTCATGTAAGAATAAGCAAAGATACAAAGTCCATGATTAACAGCACACCTATTTGCAAAGCAAAGGACACATTTTTATTACTGAAAATATAGCATCTGCCATCTTCAGGGACAGCGTACATAGAGCTCGTACAAGCTAACTGTTGGAAATAATTTAAAACTTTTCACAATCACTACTATGAATGTATTTTGCGGGTATTTCTAAAATATTGTTTTGTGAAATATCTTGAAGGTATCTCTAACACACAAGATATACCAGCAAGTAACCAGGTCCTCCCCAATATTCTGATAGCCACTGGCCACGCATTCAGTACTCACACAAAACTATCTGAAAAACAACTTGGTAAGAGCTGTTCCATGTATTTTCTCATCAGCATTTAGTAAAACACTCAGCACAGCATCACAAAGGATTAAACCATCCCAGAAAGAGGGGACAAGATAAAAGAACAACACTGGAAAAACAAAAGAAAAAAATACATGTTGCAGATAGATCAATAGCCGAGCACACTAAAAGTTTCCAGCAGACACATATTTAGGCAGGGATTGCCCATCATTGTTGAAAGGGCTCAGACAGAAGAGAGAAAGCAAGAGAAGGAAATACTGTTATTTTTAATACTGGTAATACATGGTCAGTCATCCTCACGGTCTCTCTGGCCAGCTCATTATCTTTTCGATGTAAATTAGAGGGGTATGTATGGACTATAAAGGTGGAAGCTAGTTTTCCAAATTCATAGCTCTTTCCCAAAAGGTAGTGCTTATCACGGGTTTTATTATAACACAGAGGGTTCCCATCTGTAACAATGCTACCTGGAGTACTGAATATACCCTGGATGATGGAGAGGTTAGGAGAAAACAACAGCTTAAGTCATCGTTGACCAAAGCAGAGATCTCACTTGCCAACCGTGGAGATCTTCCCAGGTAACTGCAAGCATTTCATCATTTGAAATAATTTTCCACTAGCATAGCAACAGATTGCACTTGATGGGTACTCCTGTTGCATTATGAGGTGTGAAGAAAAGGCCTGAACTATACATATGCTGTAGAAGACAGTTTTTGCTATTACTTCTGGCGGTTCATTGTAGCTGTTACTGCTTTGTTCATCACCTTTGCACTCCATGATGTCTCATGAAAATACAGTATTTAGTTTCATTGGTTGCCTTACTTTAAAATGCAGTTCTGCTAAGAAGAAGAAATCTATAAAAATGACATCATGATGTTGCCTGTTTATTGTCCCTCAATGACTCCTGACCAAATGTACTCAGTTTACAAGCAAAAAGGTTTGCTTCTAATTGCAGCTTTGCAGATCCAGCCTGCCTGGGCTCTGAAAGTCAAGCTGGGTTCTTCTCTTCTCATTCATCATCACAATTCATAACATTTCTACAAGCCAACTATGCCCTGGGCATTGCTTAAATGTAACTGATTGTAAAGGGAAGGAATATAATCCATCTCATTTTCTAATGGCCACACAGTATCTGTAGTGCAAACAGGAGGAAAAGTCAGTATAAACTTATTTTGTTGCTAATGCAAGCAGTTATAGGTGAATACACACACACACAGGGAAGTGATCTGTTGAGGAAAGAAGAGCTGTATTTACACAGCAATTTTTCAGAGCAAAACTTCACTTTAAAGCATGGAAGAGACAGTTGAGAGATGAGAAAGATATCATCACTTCCATTGTTTTCCTTATACAAACAAATGTCCAGTGATCAATATACAGTGATCACTGTTTAAACCTCAACAGTTACAATCAGTTACCACCACAGTGGTACTTCCCTTAACAGAGTGAGAAGTACTGGAAATGATAACTTTTTTAATGGCGAAAACTACAGTTGAAGTATGGCATCTACTCTGCTTTAGAGTAGAGGAACAACTTGTTATCAACACACACAAGTATTCTTTCCCTTTCAGATTGACTATTCTCTATTGACTATTGAGTCTGAGAACAACTTAAAATGGAGAGCAGAAATCCAGACCTGGGACAAGCAGACATATTTTCCATTGATTAAAATCATGATTTTAGGTCTCTAGTAGTTGGATAACTGTCTCCTTTTGTTTCAAGGTCAAGTATTTTTTTTCCGGAAATAGTGCTTGCTCCTACAGACAATGTTGTAGAATTAAGATGGTTACTTATCCTATCACTAGTCACTTCTCAAGTGACCATCCCAAATTGGGGTAGGGTGGGATGTTAAAAAAATAAGCAACAAAATCCAGTAGGTACTAAAAGGGACATCTTTACCTTTTTGATCTTCCGCTTGCCAGCACAGGCATCTGTAGGTCCTTTTACAGAAGTCTCTGAGGGTATGGAATATACAGAACTCCATGGAGTCTATACCATTTGAGTTTACATTTTAGCTAGCACATTTTGTCTGGAGCGGGTTTAACATTCTTCTGAACTTGTGCCACCCCTATTTGCTCAGATATTCGCACAATACTGGAAGCTGAATAATATTTTTTCATTACCATGGTGTTCATGGTAGAAGCAATTGATGAGCAAGTTTAAAAGGTATGCAAAACATGGTGCAATATTATAGATAGCTGCTATTTCTTTAACATATAGTGCATTTTACCTTAGGTTTGGTCTGACACACTTAATCCAAGGCTTGAGGCTAAAGTGCCAAGTCTTGCATCTTTTCACATGCATAATTACCATTGACTTCCAACTCCTCATGAGCTTGTTTGAATGTATGTCTTTGAAACGACTGTGGATCTGGCCCATGGTGTTAATCCACGTCCCAAACTACCGTTGAAACTCCTGGGCCTGGCAGATTGCAGTTTGGCATTCTCCTTATTAATATACATCATTACCTGTCTCCTCTCAGCACCTAGTCTAGAGCTGAGCAGAACAAAGCTAGTAGCATGAGAGCTTGCTTGATATGCAGAAAGCACATACTCACTTAGTTAAATACAGGTTCATACATCTACCATATGATGCCCTGAGGAGGTTCAGATCATGCATTGCTTTTCCATGCACAGATTAAAGCATCTTTGGAAACTCTCTGTTCAAGAGAAATATGTGACAAGCCACAATCTAATGGATGGGATGGGGGGTCAGCTGTAGCCATGAATTTTCTGCCCATTGTATTAAATAGCAACATCAGTCCATGTATGAGCTCTAAGATTCCAAGACAGATGAGATGGCTGATTCACTATAGATCCTTCATGGCCAACATTTCAAACATAGTGACTTGCCACAAACAAGACACTGACCTGGTTTTAGAAGAACATGATGTTCTGTCATATTACAAAACAATGTTTCCACTCTGAGGAATACCAGTAAACATGATGAGTTTCTGAGATGTCTGAAAAGAGCCTCAGATGATCCAGCAAGAGTCAGAAATGGCATTGGTTTAACATTTTCATCCTTACTACTAGCTTCAGTCTCTTGACTAAGGATTTTATACACAGTATTTTGCCTTTTCCAGTCAGAGATGGTGTTTCCCCTCAAAATGCCATCATAGCATTGATGACCCAGGTGTTCAGCTTTATTCCCTTACTCCTAGCAAATGGTTTAGCCATAATTTTCTGAATGAATATTTTAAAAACCTCTGGGAACATTGATTTTTTGTGGATATGCCACCAACCCCTGGCACTTAGCTCAGGAGAGTAACACTACTGAGAATGAATGCAGCTGAAATGTATCTGTTAGCTGACTTTGGAGTGATGAATATTCCCTGGGATATTCATTTTGATTTTGTTGCAGCCTATAATGTTCTAAAAAGGTCCAGCAACATCAGCTTATTTATTAGTTGTAGGCCCACAACATACCTGGGTGCCGTCTATATACACAGGAGGCAAAGTCCTTGCCTTGAAGAGCTTACCGCTTCAGTTGATATATTTCCAGAACCAAGCCCCTGAATTAACTGTTTGCTGAACCCCTCACTTAGGCTAACATGTGTAAGTCAGTCCATATTTCACTTTTCCTGCCCAGTACTGAGCCACTGAGGTTTTCATGATAGTGAGCCAGAAGAATCCGCATCAGAGCACGTGAGTGAGAGACCCCCTTGAACTGTGACAGGCAACTATTTTCTTTTGTCGAGCGAGGTGGAGGAAGATCTGAATTATGTCAAAGGTTAGTCGGGAAAATGAGACTTCAATGAAGAACAAGACTGTAACAGGCTGGTAGTGTTTGCTTCAGACATCCCAATCCATTAGCAGGTGTTGATCCTGCTGGATAATAATTCAGTGGGTTTGTGATAATAAAGCTGGTCTTCTCCTCAACCCACAAAGGACCCACTGCTACACCCTGAATGTCTTTCCAGGCATTCCTGAAACTTTCCTGCTTTATTTCCTGAAACTTAAGCAAAACAATCAAAAACGGTTCTTCAGTCAACTCTGGGCTACAGCTTCTGGAGAATTTTGCCCTTCATCTGTCAGTCATTCCCACTTTTAGATTTCCTGCAGGAATCTTCTGTGCTCCATTCACTGGGCTTCGCCAGCCAGGGTTTTCTCCCTATCAGCCCCTTTTCCTACAGAAGGTTCCCTCTGCTTCCACTCCCAGGGGACTCTGGCAGTCTCTTCCAGGAAGTTCCCACTGCTTCTGCTTCTTGCAGCTCCGTGGCTCCGGCTCACCAAGTCTCTCTCAGCAGACTGCAGTCCCTCTCCTCCCAAAGGCCTGTGGCAGTGAGAGCCCCATGTCTGCTCTCTCTGATGCTTTCCTGAATGACTTCCAGCCTGATTCACCGAGGCTTTTCTTCATTCGGGCACAACTGCCTTCCCTTGTAGCCCAATTGGGACAGTGAGCAGACACAGGTGCACTGGCCCTGTTCCCTCTTAATGAACCAGTATCAACCTATGACACTTACCCAGATGTAGGGGAGGTGGAAATGGCTCTCTAGCCAGGATATAAAGCATGAACAGTGCAACTAAGAGAAAAGAAACTGTTGGAGCAGGAAGAGGGCAATTTTTGACCCTTCACACTATGTCAACTTGTTTTTGAGAAGATTGGAAAAGGCACCTGCTCTTACATAAAGTGTATGCAAGAAAAAGTGGAATTGCAAGGTTGTTTTGGTAGCTTGCTTTGCTGTAACAAAATGAAATGTGGGCTTTGTGTATTTCCCTAAACAAATGTGTCCTATTTAGTTAGTTTTGAAAATAAATTATGTTTCGCTTATTGCTATCTCTGCAGCTTGTGACATTACAGGGAAATGAAATCTGCACTCGGCATGCCTTTGCACTGCACTGCTAGAGTAAGTACTAATAGATAACCCCTTAAGTGTGGTATTAGTCTTCAGGTTTTACCTACCAAATACCAAACTGTAGTAATAAATGTAGATATTTCTATACACCGTATGTGTATTAATATAAAAAGTTCCATAATCAGGTCCATTAACACGTGAAAGCCAGGGCTCAGTGCTTTGCAGTGTAAAGGATGGAGACAGCAACCAAATAAGCAACCAAAATTTCAGATGCTGATTCCAAACTTATCTAATGTACTGAAACTCTTTGGCCTGGAAAGCTCAATAATATACAATGACTCCCACCACATTTCTAATACAGGGCCTAAATCACACATCAAGGAAGGGAGGAGGCTGTCTAAGTAACCCACAGAAAAGAGTTGTCCCTTAGGAGCCACCCACTATAAATCTTGCCATAATCTAGAATGCAGAGAAGACTTCTCTATGTTAGGCCGTCTTCCAAGCTCACTTCAGTAACCTTTATAAATACAAATATTTATAGAAACTTTTCATAAAGGCATTTTGCACTCTGTGCTTTAGACTTGACCTTGACTCTTTGGACTTCTTCTTGCTTACAGACAAATTGAAATGGTGGTCCACAGGGCTAGTGAGTCAAAGAGAACTTCTGTGAAAGGAGGAATATCTTCTGAAGTATGTTAAAGAATCTAGTACTTGCATGTAACGGCTTCCCTTTTTTTATAAACTCCTCCAGGGCTGATTCAGACTGGCAGTCTCTGAATTACCTGGAATAGATCTGGAGTAGGTGGCATCCATATAGCAAAAACTCACCCTACTCATGGGTAGATGAAGAACTTTGTTCAAAGTCACATCAACTTTGCAAAACCTGCTCAGGACACCTCTAATTCAGATGAGTGGGATAAATACTAGAAAAAACTGCAGATGAATTATTGTATTGAACTCCAGATGCCTTAATCAAAATACCTAATTTAATAAACAAAGTATCCACAGTAACAATAGCAAGATAACATGTGAATTTATACTTGTCAAGTCAAACAGTTCTACACAAGACTTACGATTTTATAATAATCTTTCCTTCTATCTTATATTCTGTTACTGGATAATCACGGTAAAGAGCACCTTCTTCTACAATATATATACTCGCTTCTGTGCATGCTTAACTATTCAAATGTAGCTAACGTAACATTTTTGCTAAAATATAAAGCTAAACAAGATCTCAGTCACAAGCACAAAATCTTTTTTAATGTATTCCTTGTGCTACTTCTGAATATTAATAAAAATTAATAATTAATTTTGCCTTTGGCATTGCAAGATATACTAGTTTTAATTAGTGTACTGTACTCCTATACAATTAAAAAATAATTGATGTCCACGCTTATTGGCGGTCCCTGTGATCTCTTTTCCTGTTGTTGTCAACAAATGCCTCAAAAAACAAGTTCAAGAATGTTTTGCTGTCCACTTGATTTACACCCCAAAAGTAACAGACAAATCTTTTATGATGAAACAGAACAGTTTTCTGTTTAAATTAAAAGCTGATGGCCACAAGAAAGAATGGAAAGTCTATAAAAATGTTTCATCTATCAACAAATTTGCCTGGAAAATATCAATGGTTGACAAAGTATCTTGGCTTAAATGTAGAGTGGCCATCTTGTATTTGTTATGTCAATTCCATCAAGCATTTAATTCTGATGTCCCCCTTAATCAGCTTCAGTTATTTAAATTCAGCATATCATGTTACTGTTTTACTACATCATTTTAATTGTACCATGAACTACTTTATTATAACATGCTAAAATCTTTCTCTCTTGCTCACTCTGAAAGAATGCATGCTGAAGAATTAAAGTGTAAATCCCCATGGGGAAAAAGCTAACTTCCCTTCAAAGTATTTGCATCAGGAACATTGAATAAATAGAAGTTTTCTTTATTAGGTCCACTAAAACAAAGATATCAAATCCCAGAGCACAAACTCTCCTGCATGGTTACAAAAATGAAGATAAAAATTCAAATGAAAAAGAACGGTCTTAACTGATCACCCTTTATCCACCCAGAAGCTTAGAAAACTTTTAATTTGAAACTAGGACTGAAAATAAAATATAGTAAAGAAAATGCTGAACATGATTAGGGCTAATTAAAGCACTGTGTTCATTTCTTAGATATCACAGTAAAGGACACCTTAAAATATCATAGGAGGATAGATGGATAAACAGAATAGACAGAAACAGATAAAATACATTATTCAGATAGCACAGGAGTAAAAATGCAAGTTTCGTATTTTACCATCTACAATCCACATGCTTGTGGAGTACTGAACATGAAAAATCAGCAAATCAGATATTTATGTAATTAATCGTTTTATCATGATTAATGATCTCAATGGCCATCTTAACTAAAAATGGATAGCAATTCAAGTAACCTACTTAAATATATATGCACAGGAGAAACCTTGAGTGTTACCAAGTACATTCTTATTTCAAAGGATTTTTTATAATTATTGTTCAGTAGCTCTGCTGGCAGAAGAGATAGAAAAATCAGTGAATAATCAAGTCTGGCTCAATATGTGTTCATGAACAGGGATGAGTCAAACCAGTAAGGCTTAAGTCTGTGTTCATGTACGGGAATGAGTCAAACCAGTAAGGATATTCTTCAATTTTTAACAATTATCTCACATTATTTTATGTGTAGGCTTTCTTATGGCACTCATCACCATAATATCCGAGCATATATATTCTGTTTTAAAATCAATGTCATGTTATGAAACAATGTATAGGAAGTCAATGGAAGTTTTACTTTACTTTTGCTTTACCACAAGATCAAACTGTTTATGTTTTCTGTTTGGGGAAATAATAGCTACTGAGAAATTACAAGTCTGTTATTGCCACACTGGAAGGGAGAGAAGAAACAGCAGCAAAAAATTAATTTAAAGGAAAGTATTTTTAGTTTGTTATTCTCTTGATCACATTTTGCAGCCATGTTAAAGGATATTTTTAAATGTCAGATTTAATGGAAAGAGTATTTATTTTAAACTACAAAAATAATTGATTATGTCATAGAAATTAAGTCCAGCAATGTTGCATCCTGTATATAAACAAGTGCATTTACTGCTACATGACATTGATGTTAATATAATAAAAAATGTGCTTTTTATTTCTTACTCCTGTTGCTGCCTTTTCACTGACTAAGATCTGGAAAAATAACTTTGGAAAATCTGGGCAAAATAAAGTATCATAAGGGCTTTCCCTATTGCCAAAATTAAAATGGAGAACAAAAGGGATAGCTTCTCACTTGCATTCTGGCCTCCTTGTACCTTCGTAGTGTGTTTGAAAAAACAGCTGTATCTAACCTGCTGAGATATCCTCTTGGGGGCTTTGAGCTGCTGTGGAGTTCGACTCAGTGACTTTAAGGCCAGAAAGCAGAGGCAATGAGGGGGGGAGCACGCCCCTCCCCCCAGATTTCTGCCCAGGTGGGAATCAGGCTGAGCGTGGCTGAGAGGGACATGCCTGGGAAAGGCATCAGCACCTACTGCTCCCTCTGAGCCCCATTAGGAGCCATCCAGAGGAGGAAAGAGAGACAGCCTGCTCCGGCTCACACTGTGCCTGCAATGGGAGGTGATGGGAGAAGGAAGTAGGGAAGACGATATAAAGGGAGTGGGGGCAATGCAGTGCCACCTTGGAGCGGATGTTGAAGGTGCAGGAGGAGTGGGAAACAGGCCAGAAACAATACTTGGGGAGGTCACGTGCCCTCCCCCCCAGGAATCTGTAAATTTTGCCCCCCACATCAACAGTTATGACTTATTTATGCCAGAAAAGACCATCATGATCATTTAGTCAGACTTCCTGCACACTGCAGCCACAAGGCCTCCCCCAACTACTCCTGAAATAGACCCATAACCTCCAGTGGAGTTATTGACGTCCTCAAATCATGATTTAAAGACTTCAAGTTGCAGAGAATCCACTATTTAAACTTGCAAGTGACCCGTGCCCCACGCTGAAGAGGAAGGCAAAAAACCCCCAGGGTCTCTGCCAATCTGACCCAGGGAAAAATTCCTTCCCAACCCCAAATATGGCAATCAGGTTAGACCCTGAGCATGTGAGCAAGACCCACCAGCCAGATGCCTGGGAAAGACTATTCCTCAATTTACCTGGCTGTAAAATGAACATGATATTATTTACCTATTTCACAAATACTTAATAGAGGCCTGATCCAAAATCCACCAATGGCCATGAAGTTACTGAGAAGCATGGTCCAAAGATGGTATATTCAGTGTTGTTATTTATTCATACTGATCCTTTACATGTTGGGTTAATTTTCAATTCAATGCTGCTATTTTTAATTCTGGAACTGGCCCCCCCAAATCTTTTATGAATAACAGAATTTACCTTATTCACAGTGTATATTGTGTGTGTTGCTGAATATAGGAAGCAGTTATATATATATATATAAAATTAAAAACAGAAACAAGTTTTGAAAATAGCATATGACTTCTGAACCAGGGAGTGCTGTTTCCAACTCAGATATAACAAAAGATCCAGAGGGTCTGAAGGAAAGTGGGATTTTCAAAGGCGTCTGAAGGAGACCAGTGCCTAACACAATTTAATAGCAGATGGGCACCTACATCCCTTAGGTTCCTTTGAAAATTCCAGCCCAAATCCAATTCACCCGTCTCACAGGTGTAATTTCGCTGACGTGAAACGAAATACTTCTCTGAGGAAGGAGAGCTGGATTTGATGCTAAAAGGAAAATATAGAATTTATTGAGATCAAAAGGCTACAAAAGTATCTCCAACATTCTCAGCCTGGTAGGAATTATATAGTGGCGAGAACTCAAAGATGAATTTGGGTAAAATCTGGGCTCCACTGAAGTCAATGGAAATTTTGCCACGGACTTCAGTGGGTGCAGGATTTTGCTGTCTAACTTATTGTAACTGAAATACCTTCTCAAGTAAAATTATTTTTAAGAGTGCAGCATGCACCTCAAAACTCTGTGACATTAACATATTTTCCTCTCCTGTGATCATCCTGAACCTGTTTAGTCAGCTAAAAATATTCTATATAGCATCATCACCAACTATGACATGGCTTGGCATAGATTATGTCTTTGCAAGCCAGCTCATCATGACTTACTGGTTCAGCTTGTACCTTGAATGTTGCCCAAAAAACCGTGGATAGCGCCTTCATGATCTGTTTTGGTCCTTCTCCTATTTTGCATTCATATTTTTCTGTTATATGGTATCATTCATGTCCATTCTCCACACTGTCACCTGTCAGCAGATGATGTGCAAATCAGAACCATCTCATTGTGTTAATAGTAAAGTGGGGGAAGCTAATTCCCAAATCTAAGGTCTTCTGTTGAAAATGCTCAGTCATTAACTCCTGGACATTTAAATCTAAAGACGTTTAAATCCATTTGTTTTTGCATCCTCACTGACCCCCAATACCGTGGTAGCACACAGACAGGAGGTTTCTCAAGTACACTTTGCATAATATGAGTAGAGTCAAGTAGATGAGAAAAAACACACTTCTGCAGTTGTCAGATGTTTCCAAAATTCCTAGGCAATTTCAATTAACCACTAGAAAAGTTATGGATGGTAAATGGAGTCACTAGTTCAAATATGTCTAGGTCTGTAGTGAACAAAATTTATTGCTCTCTGATAGTTATCCAGTAGATTGTGGAAACTGAATTTTACCTAACTATGTTTTATACTGCACTCATCACCATGGTATCTATCTGTTGGTGCTTTTAGTCAATTTTTCTTTATGACCTGCTGCCCAAGACCATATTACAACTGGCACTATTTAGTGCCCTTCTCAGCTGAGAAGTCAAAACTGATTTGACACTGAGAGTAAACTATACTCACACCCCTACTAGTGTCTCCTTTAGGTCAGGCACATTGAGAGATGAAGCTGTCTATGCTTTTCATAGAATGCTACTGGAAAAAGACTCATTACCCCAGCAATGGTCACAGAGACTTAATTTTTAATCTGAATATTTGGACAAAACATCTCTCTCCTTATATACTTATAAGGAGTATAAGACTGTCATAAAGGCAATCTTAAACAGGATTTTTTTACATTAGTATTTAGGAGATATGGAAAATAATACATCACACTACAGTCATAGCCACATTAATAGCAATCCTTAGTCATGACTGCTATTGTTAAAGTTGCTTAACAGTTTCAGTTGTAAACCCTGTTTTCACTTGTTCATAAATGATAGAAACATTAATCTTATAGGCCAAATCTTTTCCTCTATGCTTCTTACTAGAAAGTAATTTTTCAGAGGAAGTTTGAGTGTCTGAGTTATGAAAGAGTGAATGAAACATGCCTTTCCCACTATAAGATAAATTCTAATCACACATAATTGAACATGGCTCTGAAAAACAGCTGATTATTTTAAACTTGTCGGGGGCACAGTCTTCAATGAAGAAGAGTGCGGTTACTTGATTTGTAAATAACTGGTTTTGAGTTAAAGATATGACCACCTGAAAATCGCATACTGAGCATGCGCAGTGGAAACATACGCTAAGTCTGCAGGAGTGCACTTAAACACAGAGGCACTCTTCATGAGTGGACAGGTAATAAAGGATTCACTTGTTTGGTTCAAACAATTTACAAGCTGTGTATCTGAGAAGGCATTGGAACTTGGAAGCTGTTCCAGATCCTTGTCGTCATCCCCCCCCAACTTTTTTCTTTTACAAAGATCTAGAAAGAAAGGGAAAAAATGCCAATGCCATGTCAAACAGTTCAAATCACAAGAAGTCAGAATATACAAAAATTATGTATTCGACACCAAGGGTATCTCAGCCATATTGTACATAGGTGCTATTTTCTATTGCTGCTTTCCTACTGTTGGGGCTAACTTTTGTATTTCTTGCTTTTTTGTGTTTTTAATTGACAACCTTAACATTACACAAAGACAAGTGTTTCTGGGTTTGTTTGTGGGGGAGTGGGGTGTTGGCATTTAATTTCCTACAGATAATTAATGTGGAGACATAAAATATATATTTCAAAATTCTCATTTAGGAGCTGATAGGAGAAACAGAACATTTCCTCTAAGCAGTGAACACTAACAAATTAAAGTTGGTAATATGCCACTGGGGGGAAAAAAGCCTCGTTGCTTGTCAGCAATTGAGAGGAAACTTGGGAATTTTCATCAAGGCACATATGTTCTTAGTTGCACGTTTAAGGGACCTTCATTTAGGGTTCAATCCATACAAAAATATCTGCAAACTTTTGAGCATCGCAAAGCTAAGAAGGTCACAGTTCCTGATTCCCCAGCAGGCTGACCTAATCATCACGAAGGTTTGCTTGCTGCAAAAGCCAAAATGGGGATGGGGAAAAACCTTAGCTCTGGCGCAGAGTTGGACATGAGAGTCCAGGAAGGATAGAAAATACACAGAAGTGCTCACCTGTCGCCTCAATTCGACTACTACTTATTTTTCTTCTGCTCTTGCCTTCTCCCAGCTCCAAAAGCAACTGGGAATTTTTCCAGTCCTAAGCTGGTGTCAGGGAAAGACATTTTGGTTAATTACCTCAGAATGCTGGAAAAGATGTGCTCCTACCTCTTGTCTTCGGTGTACGTCCTTAGTTTGGGGATTAAATTCATCAGTGCTGCACTGACTTTCAGCATGGATGGCCCACCCCCTCATGGAACAAAGCTGTAAAGAGGGATGTTTTTTTGGGGAGACAATACATTGAAATGCATTGCATGGTGATTTTTGGAAGGCAAAATAGTACATATATTGCTTGAAAAACAAGGACCATCCTTCTTAAAGAGGGATAGCTGACATGTACATGGTTGGTCTTAAACATAACTAATGAAAGTGGCTGCTTAGGCCTCTCACTTGTAGGCTCCATGCAAACTTGCAACTCATGGGTTAATCGAATCTCCTCTGCAGCAGATTAGCAGAAGGGAAGAACCTAAAATCTCCTCTCCTTTCCTCCCTTTACAGCTTGGTACCCTGGCAAATGATTAGGTTAGCTCTAACATTTGTATTTGATCAATCTTGTCCACTCCATGAACGGTGGACTCTGATGTGCATGCTCGGATTGCACCTCCATTATATGCAGCTGTGAAAGTAAGAGAACCTGGGCTATCTCTAGGTAGGTTAATGAGAAGTAAGAAAAAGTGCCTTTGTAAAGTGCAGATGTTTCCAGAGTCACAGATAACTTATTGTCTGAGTGTTGGACTAGCCCCACATATTGTGACATCCTTAAACTCATTCAACTTCAATTTCCATTATTTTTAATGCACTGTTTTCTATAGGGAATACCATAGCAAAGTCAATTTTGCACTGCTAACAACAGAAAAAGAGAGATTTTGTGCTATCAGCACTGCCAAAAAATAGCCTTATGTAATTTCTGAAAGAACAGTGTGAGAGATGACTCTACTTCTGTATTTCTCAGAGTAAATAATGTGCTAGGCTGCCAAATCCACACAATTGTAAAGAGAAGCACAAAGATGTCAAGTTTGTGAATGCTGAAATATTTAAGGATAGATTTTCCAAAGGACAGGATCCCCCACGTCATTAAAAAAAACATGCAGGGCATTGCATGCCTAATTTACATGATTTACCACAAAAATGTACGTGGAACCTTATCTG
This sequence comes from Mesoclemmys tuberculata, assembly GCA_007922155.1. Classification (NCBI taxonomy): domain Eukaryota; kingdom Metazoa; phylum Chordata; order Testudines; family Chelidae; genus Mesoclemmys; species Mesoclemmys tuberculata. Next base: position 12,984,214 of record ML675631.1, read on the forward strand.
CATATGCAAGTGGCCAGGTTAGCATCCAAATAGTATGTGTAAATACAAGTGGTCATCATTTGCCAAAATCTACCACACTCTGCTATATGAAAGCAACATGGTTTTATGCTATATGTTAAATAGGAGACAGCTCTGGTAACGGTGAAGAAATCATGCCTTTTCAGTGGCTCCTGCTATACTTTATTTGCATATGTAAACGAATTAATTCCTTGCACAAACTAGTTACTTACACATTTTGTTCTTCTGCCCTTTTTTGCAAATCTGTCCTTTAACATCCTGTCTGAATCTATCTAGTCTTGCAAAGAATTTATTAAGAAAGAGATTTGCAGCTACACACTGATTCTGCCTATTGAGCCTGCCACATAAACTGCAGCAGAGCTTAAGAGTAGTAATCAGTATTAATTGTAGTATTCATGGGAATTTTCTAACATAAATCTGATTAATAGATTGCACAATTTCTAAGCTCTCACTCCAGACAAACTTTACTCCAGATAAATAATTGCTCATGCTGCTTTAAAAAAATCTGGCAAGCTTGAGTTAGAACCTAACCCCTGCTCCTAAAATATAAACAAGTGCCATTAAATGACAGCAAAATACAGCACATACTAGGCAGATCCTACAGAGTAACTCCAAACCATAAACTTTTGGCTGCTCTACATTTTTGTAATGTGTGCCACAGTCCAATTCTGACATGTTAAGGTGGTAGAACTCAAACAATTGCTGTTGGTACACACTTGCAATAAAACACAGAGCAAAAAATACATTCTGATATGATTTAGGGGAATGCTAAAAACACAAGTATCTGCCTCAGTCTCCGTCATCATTTCTATCATTCTCAACATGAGGTCTTTCTTGTCTGAATTTGCTATATGCGTCTCCTTGCACCCGCCCTCCCTCATTTAATATAGTGTGCAGAGAGAACTTCAAGATGTGGGTTAATGGAACTGGCATGGGATGGAGTTTAATATTGCATGTGCTTAACTTTTTGTGCAGCTGACCAACATGACATGTCTAACTGTATAAATGGAAGTTTTATGGTGATAAGATCAGTAGTTACTGAGATATTTATGTGACATGCTGACAGATATAAAACTACAAAGCTTGCTTTTATACCTTACATCCTCTAGAGAAAAAATATAAATACTAAGATGATGGGTCACTTTGAAGAAAATTTATTATCTAAATTACCTAATACCTGGCTAAGTTTTAATATGCAAGATGATGTCTCAAAAATGCTATTAAAACGATTAACTTAATTTCAGATGATGCTAGTATTCGGAGCCAAATGGGGCACTGTACAGTCAGAACTACGCTGGTCTCAATCTCCCTCTAGGTCATAGTTCTGTCATCCAACCAGAAAAGAGAACAATGACAAAAACAGAGAAAAGTCATGATATCATCTCTCTCCAATTTTTATACTTGTAGGTTTAGGTGTCTTAGGGAGGTTCTCAGCTTTGTTGAGGTGGGTGGAAGAAGATTACCGTTGGAGGATCGGTGGTCAAAACGATTTAGAAAAAATCTTGAAGTGGAGGCCCTTTTTTCATTTATTTTGATCTGGGAAAATCCAACCACAGAAATTCTTACCAAACAAGGTTCCTGGGCTTCCTGCTCCTGGCAAACAGCTCCCCTCCAGCTGTGCCAACAGCTGAAGTCAAAAACCTGCTCTGCCTTTTTCTCTGTTTGATGTGACTGATCCTTTACATATTGGGAAGGCAGGGCAAGATCAGCAGTCAGTAAATGAGAAGGGGGAACAGCCCCGTGGCAGCCAAAAATAATAAGGTGAGACTTGTATGGAAGCATGAGGCTGTGAGGAGAGAAGGAAAGAAAATCTGCACTTCACAAGAGCGGACCCAGCAATCAATATGCAAAACATATTGACCCTGAGATCCCAATAACTCAGAAGGCAAAGGAATAATCTAGTGGAGTGGGATAATCTGCAAATTATTCAGTTGCTTCATGAGTTCCAAGGGGAAGAACCGCCCATCCCCAACACACACATCACTGTGACACCCTGCTCCCCTCCTCCCCACATATTCCTCACCTCTCCATCCTTGACACTGCAAGAACCGCCTCTTCACCACTTCAGACACATATCCATTCACCACCACTTCAGACATACATACACATTTCTCGCCATGAATAACAACCCTTCATTATTCCTATGACAAACTTACTTAGATTGTAAGCTCTTTGGGGCAGATACTGTCTTTTTGTTCTGTGGTTGTACAGCACAATGGTATCCCAGTGCATGAATGAGACTCCTCGGCACTTCATAATACAAAAAATAAATAATAATAAAAACCTGTTCCCCACTTCAGACACATACACACTCATCACAACAACGAACCCCTCACCAGCACCACTGAAACTCAGAGATACACTCCTGAAATATATTCTCTCTGTTCCATTGGGGAGGGAAGAGTAAGAGGTTTTCTTTAAATCTTGGGAAGGAAGACAGGCTGGAATAGGTTTTAATTTCTCTTTTAACCTTTGTTCTCTTATTTGCCACAAGTCTCTCAATATTTGTCCATGTCTTATTGCCTAGTAATCCTTGAGCACCTGTTTAGCTTTCCTGACTGATCTGCTTCTGCTCCTGCATGAACCACCTATTGAAAACAAAAGAGGAATGAAGTCCAGATTGGTACTTGTAGGGCAGGCTTTAGAAAAGGCTAACAATTTCACTATGACCATGAGACCACATAGACTTAGTGTGTCAGCATCTCAGCCAGAAGTGTGTGCTGTGGGTCTGACAATATTACAGAGGGTGACTTGAGCTCATTCCCTGGAGTTTAGGAACTGTCTTTCTTGACTGAAGGCTAGAAATGGAGTACTGACTCTTTTAGTTATAGCATAGCTTAAGTACTAGCAGAAGTTATGGTCCTGCGGCAGAAATTATTGTGTGAGGTTATTTGGCTTGTGTTATGCAGAAGGTCAAACCATATGATCATAAGGGTCCCTTCTGGTGCAAAAATCTCTGTGGTATTACTGGATGAGACTGTACATTTCTTTCTTTGGAAGGGAAGAATGCCAGCTTCTTGTGAAGAAGCAGTTGTTAGACCTTGCTCAGAAAGTTACAATCTTACTAATTACCTCCCCATCTCAAATCTTCCTTGTGGGGGTAAGATCAAAGAGAGGGTTACAGCGAGGCAACATCTATCCTGCTTTTTCTAACAGGTTTGATTTTCTGATTTTTTCTCGATTAGGTCTGGATATAGGACAGCAATTTCAGCGGCTGCATTAGTTGATGATGACGACAGGGTTCTACAGGATTCCATCCTGCCATGCATACTTTTCAGGGTGTATGCAAGGCCATTAAGAGTGGGATAGTGAGGTGCTGACAGTTGCCGTGCAGTAGCATGCTGTTGACACCCACCTCCATTTTATCGGACACAGCGGGTGCAGTTGATCAATTTACCTAATGCCACTAAACACTCAAAAGTTAGTATAGAAACTGAACTCTAAAAGGAATCATAAGAATCCACAAGTTACCATCATATTTAAATTTAACCTGAGACTAGAGGAGAAAAACATTACACTTTAACTATATGTTGATAGGAGTTCAAATCCCCACACTAAACTAAGCTTGGTGGTTTTAGCTGCCCCGCAAGAGAGAGATTGATAGGACAATAAATCCTAGTGAAACTGCACTGATATCAGTGGAGTTACACTGTTGTAAAAGAAATGTAAACTAGAGCAGAACCAGATCTACTAACTACAATATGGCATGCTCAATATTAATGAGGTTAAATGGATCTGCTAAATATGTGCACAGAAAACAACACAAACAAAACTTTTCTTTTTCTTTAGAAGCCCTTTTCTTCTCATTACATAATGCTATCATCTTGCTTATTTAAAACATATCAGGCAACTGTTCATAAGAGCACACAGTAAATGTGATGTTGTTTAGGGGACATTAAGGATGCATGTGACAAAAGAGCAGCAACATATCAGCCATGAATTAAAATCTGAGACTGTATTTTAGTTTATTGATCTACTGGATGCTTCTCAACATTGTCTAATTTAAATAAAACTTCCATTTGTAACAATACTATAAATAGAAGGCAATATTGATCAGTGCCACCAGCCTGCTGAACTTTTGTTATCACTGAAGCCTGACCAGTTACTGTTGAATGTTACAATTTATTACACCGCAAAGTACAATACAGCACAATACTATTTAGATTTATAAACAAAGATATGCTGAACTACTGAAAGCAAGTTCAGTCAGCTCTGAACAAGTAGCACCCCTGATTTACTGGGATTCCGCGTCACACATTTCCCTACCTCAAGCCATATTTCATTACCTCTCTGATGCAAATACCTGTTAACTATGTTGAAGATTTTTTTTAAATTGCTCACCTTTGTTTCTTCTAAACCCCACCAAAACATCTAAAATGCATAAGCATCCATTAATCACTGCAATGGAGTATTCGTTATTTGTTTTCAGCATTTGGGGAATCATCATTTAAAGCTGACAAATAGTATATGGGGAAAAGGAATGTGACAAACAGATGTGAAGGCCAAAATCCTATCCATTTATTCTTCTCCCTCCAACCTCCTCACCCCTCCTCCTTTTAATGGCAGGAGTGAAAGCAAATAAAGTAAGGTGCACTCAAGGGCAGATTTCTTCCCACACAAAGAGCTGTTCTAAAGCCTGTGAGTAAGTCGTACTCTCCAGACATGAGTCAAAAAGGAGAGGCTACTTACCTGATTCAGTAATAGTTCTTCAGGATGTTTTGTCCCTCTGCATGATCCACATGAAGATGTGCATGCACCTGTCCACTCTTGTCTGGAGGTTTTTTTTATTAGCAGGGCCTGCAGATCTGCTGTATGCCTCCTCCTGCTCTGCATGAGGACATATAGGGAGCACTCCAGTTCCTTTTCAACTTCAGAGCATGGTAGGACCCCAGATAAAGTTATGTGTTGCACACAGGTGTAAAAGTTGACCTTTCTTAGATGAAGTCCTAAGAAGTGGAAAACAGCTAGGACCTTCTTGGTAATGATCCTTGATGAGCCAGTAATATAAATAGGGAAAGACTATTATTCCCAACCATCAAAGGTGGGTTGTGACAATGGAGAGAACTTTCTTAATGCCCTGCAGGGCAGTTGATAGGCTGAAGGGTAGGACACAATACTAATATTGTTCAGTGCCCACTACAAATCTGAGGAAGTACTTGTTTGCTGGGTGTATGGCTAAATGAAAGTAGGCAGCATGGAGGTCAAGGGTGATAAATCTGTTCCCAAGTTCTAATGTTACAATGATTACTGCTAGGGTGACCATCCTGAAATGCTGTGCATGAATAAAAGTGTTTTGAATCCAACAGTCTAGAATTGGTCTCCACCTTCCTTTTTTCTTGGAGATGAAAGAATTGACTGGAATAGAATCCATTTCTGATGAAGTCCAAGGGAGAAGTTCTATAACCCAAAGATGCAGGAGGAATTTTCCTCCTGTTTTAGGAGCCTCTCATGAGAAGGATCTTTGAATAGGGATGGGGTTTGAGTGTGGGAGGGGGATGGAGCTGAATGGGATGGAGTAGCCTATCAAAATCACTTCCAGTACCCACTTGTGTGAGGTGGTGTGCTCCCACAAAGGGAGAACATTGTCTGGATGGTCTTCATAGTATGGATGGCGATTTGATGCAGTTGAAGATTCAATGGGTCAAAATGTTCATTTAGATGGTGCAACTGAGAAGTGATAGTGGAATAGTGATAGATACAGCCTGAGCTTCTTTCTGAGTGGTTCAACTGGTCTTTGGGGGCTGGAAGGAGCATTGCGCTGTTTGAGACTTGCTGTATCTTCTGTGTAGGTGGTGTATATATACTGAGAGATACCAATGTTGCCTTGGAGTCCTTACGTGAATGGAGAGACCCATTCATGGCGTCCCTAAAAATATAGGCCCCCTTGAAAGGCAAGTTTCCACAGTATTTCATACTGGCTGGTTGCAGTGGCTGGCTTATTGCAGCCAGGAGGCTTGATGCATGACTACAACTAGCCAGAAAGCAGGAAGCTGTATCCACAGTAATGAGGGAAGCCTTCAGTGGAGACTTCATGATTGTCTGACCCTCTGTAATAAGAGCTTGAAACTGCTCTCCCTTGTCCTGAGGCAACAAATCAATAAAATGTGATAATATACTATAATTTGTAAAGTCATATTTCACCATCAGGGCCTGTTAGCTGGTAACTCAGAATTGAAGGGAGGCTGATGAATTGCTCTCACAGCCTGGAATGTCCAGTCATTTAAGCTCCTTATCAAAGGGTGTTGATCTGAAGCGAGGATGACTATTTTTCTCACTTACAGCTCTGATGATCACAGAGTTAGGGTGTAGTGGGAGAACAGGTACTTCAGACCTTTGGCTAGGACATAATATTAGTAGTGGTGGGGATGGTAGCCAGAGTCTGCTGCAATGTACAGAATGTTAACAGTAGGGCCTTATTGATAGACAAGTCTACCTGAGGGGAGGTGCACAGGATGTACTGATGTTTCTTGACTTCTTCCAGCGGAATCTGTAACGCCTCTTGCCATTTAGTTCATCAGGTCTTGAAAGGCCTTGAAATCATCCAGAGAGTATGGTGGAGGGGGCATAGTTGCTTCATCTGGGGAAGAAGAGGATGGTGGCATCTTTTGCTCCAGTCTCAACTCCTATCCTTCTAGTTGGTCCTCTTGAGGAGGACAAGAAGAGTCCTGGGGTGTTGGTGGCTGAGAATCTTGGGGGACCCTCTTGTGTGAGCACAGCTGTAGACTTGGTCCTCAGAAAATATCCAAGGATCCCCAAAATTCCACTAGTGAAGGACATAAGAAAAAGGAGTAGGAACCAGTGGTGTTCCCCATGAGGTCTGATGGGTCACATGCCAGCCGGTTCCTGGGGTCTCATCCTCAGAGAACATCTTGAGGGAGGAAGGGTGGAAGGAGTAGAGCCCTGGAATGGATACCTCTGAAAATGCTCCCAGTACCCCTCAGTAGAGGGGACTTGGGTTCCTTCATGACCTGAAGGTGCTTATGAGAAAGGAACCCAGAAGTCCCAGGTGAAGCTGGGGATTGCTTCTCCAGGTGAAACACCCCCAGCAGCATTGGAGATGGTACCAATGTTGAATCCACTCACTCTGGAAAGACATGTGTAAAGATAGATGATACCAGGTCAGGTGGTTTCTTGGAAGAGTGCTTGATCTTCCAAGATTCCTTCTGTTTCAAAGAGTCTGAGGCCAGTACTGACAAGCCCATCATTTGGGGGTGTTTGGAAGTAGACTTCTCCATTTACAGATTCATAAAGTCTACCTCAGCACCATGACTGGTAGGCCCCTCAGTGGCACATGCACCAGGATGCAAGGTTTCCTTGAGACCAGATCAAAATGGAAACGTCTCCCTCCTCTTAGTCTCTATCAGGGAGAGGGATTTCTGATGTTTGCTGGTCTTCTGGGAAACTGAAGCTGTCCCCTAGTTTCTGATAGTTAAAGCCAGAGCCAATTAAGTCTCTGGAGCACTCTGTATGGTAGATGCCTATATACAGGAGCGTAAAAAGAGCATGAAAAACAACTGTGTGAGCCAAGTAGGGCTACAGAATTCCATCTCCAGGAGCAGGGTATTGAGAAGGAACTGGAGGGAGGTGGGTCTGCTCCTCCTTATATGCCCTCAGACCGGAGCATGAGGAGGCAGAAGATGCAGGCACTGCTCAGGCACTGCTAATTAAAACATTTCTGTTTAAGTGCACCAGTGTGCATCCATCCTCATATGGAGCATACATAGGGACAATAACTGAAGGAGAATGTCCTATTTTATCATGATCCTTCCTGCCCTACAAGCTTAGGGGTCTTTAGTGCCCTCAAGGCTCAGCTTTACATGGGTGGTGTTGCAGAGGTGCATCTCCTCAGTGAGTGCCAAGAGCCATCAGTCCTCGGAAAGGCACAATACCTTCTGGACCTCCCAGAGAGTGCATCAGCTATGGTACTCTTTAGCAAGTACAGTGCTCTCCTCCAAACTTGTCCAGCTTTGCTGGATGATGCAGAAGGGATTAAGGTCATGGCTCTATCTTCGTTCTTGCCCTCACTAATGTGACTAGACCAAAGGGCTAGCCAAGACCAGTCCTTACATTCCAGGGAATAAAAAGGCTGCAGTTGTACTTGGCCAGTCTAGGATGGGATACAGAAAAGGCTGCTTGTGCCCACTTCCCCATGTGCATTTGAACAAAACCTGACAATTGTAGTCATTTTGAAAGCACAAAATCTGAATACAGATAGTTCCTTAGGTTTTGATCCAATCTTGGACTAAAATGCATTCCTCTAGTTTGGGTTCGCAGCTCCTCTATCACTTTCATAAACAAGGCAAGGTAAGAGAAGCTCCAAGTACATCAATGCTTCTCTTTTCTGTTTGAAAAGGAATAACTCTGCCTTGTTTATGAAAGTGATAGAGTAGCTCTGAACCCAAACTGGAGGAGTGGATTTCCCAAGATCAATGTATTAACTGTTAGACTCTGTTAATTGTAAACCACCTCCTAAAACACTGTTGTAACTAAAACTTCCTTAAAAATTGTAATCTTTCTAAAAATAGGCATACAAGCTTTTGAATAATTTTAGACATTAGACATATTGGAAAAGAGTTAACAAAAGTAAATTTGTCCCTGAGCATGCCGTTAGTGTAGACACCTGAATCTCTCATTTATAATTCAGGATGTCTCTAGATATTTTTGTTGCTGTCATATGAAGGATAAAGTAGCTTTACACATGTGCTACTTACACATGCAGCACTCTTCTGACACCTCTGGACAAATTCAGATATGCCGACACCCCTACTGTGGTGTCAATTGTGAAAGAAAAGTACCTCTTCTCTGAAAGCAGAGTTTCAAAAATGATATGACTCTGCCAGTTATTGTGACTACTTTTTTAAAGCACCATTTTAGAGAGCAGATACAATCTCTACTGGTCAGGCTACATGCAAGATTAGTAGGATTCTTCCCAAGCACACTGAGAAGTAGATCAATTTTATCAGAGTTAGGTAAATACAGCTGACATTTTTCTGGGAATAATCTGTTCCTAGTTCCAATCTGAAAAAGTATTTTGATGGGACTCAATGTGCCTCCCTATTATGTTCCCTTTCTGTGAAAACAGATTTTAACTTCAAATATTCTCCAAAAAGAAACCTCAAATTGCATAACTAAGCAGCTCTTGTGCCAATTATGAATTTTAAATTTTACATTTGAATATGCAATTTGAAATGTGCACAGTCCTTGGTTATCTCCATATGTGCCAATAACTAACCAAGACAGTATACATTTTGAATTTTGAATCTTTACAATGAAGTGTTTTGCAAACCAAGAATTCTTTTCTGATTAAATTCACAAATAATTTTAAATAAATTATAGAATTTCTCAGCTTGTTCATACAGAATAAGTTGTTCGTTACAAATTATTCACACAGCTCTAACCAAAAGTTTGGCTATGTCCTGTCTTATAGGACTACATCCTATTTCCTCTGGAAACTGTTAGGATCTGCTATGGACACTGGATTTGTTGACTTCTGCTCCCAAAATCTTGTTTAGTTTATGGACCCATAACTGAACAGAGGAAAAGGGAAGGCCTGAGAGAGGCCAAAGGTAGGATACAGAAGAGTCAAATTAAGCCAGAGCAGATGAAAAGGAAATGAGACCTGGAAAAGGACAAAAGACAAGAGAACTAAAAGGAACAACCCATATGGAAAAGGATTTAAAGATGGAAAGATATAAAATGGGAACAGCAGCTGGGAGACAATGACACTAACGACAGAAAGACAAAGTTAAAGCAGAGAGATATACAATTCAAAAGAGCTAGGAATAGAAGAGGAACTATATAATAGAATCTAAAAGAGAGCAAGAGAAACACTAAAAATATTGGACTGAATCCTGAAACCCCTAGGATTTGGCCTAATAAGGCACAATGACAAATTAACTGTACCTAACAGTGGATGCTATATCAGGAAGCTATATTTCCAAGCAATCCACGTGCTTGGAGTAGTTTTTCTGCAATGGTATGGCTAGTTTGAAAGAGTATTTAAATCCCACCCTCCTGAATCCCTTTAATTTAATAGTAATTATATCTGTTTGAATAGCCTGATGGGGCTAATTGGGTACCATATAGGACCACAGAGTTGTCCTTTCCACTTTACTATGTATTTACACCCCAATAATTCCAGCAGACAAATAAACAACTCTTAACATGCACTGAAAAAAGCACGAATAGTCTTTATTCCTTCATTTTACTGAAAATCTTTATAGAGAGGGAAGGTATGTCACAAGATTCATGAACTTTTCAGGTTCGTAACCCTTATTATGATGGGCAAGGCAAAACCAAACAGTGGTTGGTGCATCTGCCTTCTAAAAACTGTCTATAAATTACTGCTTTAAAATGCATATTAATTACTAGACACCCTGCCCTGGAAAAACACCTTGGCAGTCATCATGGACTGTTGTGTACACAAGCCTATAGAACCTTTAAAACCACTTATAGATTAAAACAGTTATTGCAAGCTATTAAATACAGTATACATTTAGACATTTTGAAAATACGTAGATTATTTTAACTGCACAGAATGAGTCAGTTCTCTCACTTATTACTATAATGGAAATAAATATTTAGGTAGACAAAATATCTTTATGATCTAAGAAAAGAAGTCTCTGTGCATTTGAAGTGGAAGACAATTTTAGTCTTAGAATTCTAGCCATTTAACAAACCAAATAAAGGAAGATCAAATATTTTTTGAAGTCCCATCCAGGTAATGTGATTAATGAATACGTTGATCCTGCAACTGACTGCTTGTAGACAAAGTGCCAAAGGGTCTGATCCTGCAATCACTAATCTATCTGAGTAATTTTACTCACATTAGTAGTTCTACTGAACCCACTTACAGTCTAATGAAACTACTCATATGAGAAGTTACCTGCATGCACAAAGGGTTGCTAAATCCAGCTCCAAGGCCCCAGTTTATCCTAGTTATGGCTTCCATGATAAAAACTCTGTCAGCTCCTCAGGGGTTGTAAATCAGGATTTCTCCATTAATGTAAATGGAGATACTTTGATTCACAACAGCTAAAGAGCTGTCATAAGGGTTGTGACAGACTGTACCCCATGTTCACCACTTTTACAAGACTATGATACATTTTGGGCAAAGTGTGCCTTGTGAGGTATCATCTGAAAATTTATAATCTACTGAACATTATTGTCATGGTAAAATATGTGTATCAACATTGTATGTAAAGTTATACGATTCTACTGCATAGCATGGCTGTAACAGGTTCCAAGTTTAGAAAAACAGGCACAAGCCAGTTCCTCAGAAACAAAAGACAAACACATACTTAAGCCAGGTGTCAACAAAGTCAAGTAGACTATCACCTAGTTAAGTGGTCATGCTTTGACAGGAAGGAGGGGTGAGCAATAACTTTACATATTAACAATGGAAAACAGCTGCGGGTTTCCGTATAAACAGACTGGTTGTCAACTGAACCCCAGCTGGAGATAATCCTCAAAGAGGGGAGGATAGTATAAAAATAGAGAAGAAACAACAGATCACCTCTCTCCTCCATTTCTTTCTGCACATCGCAGCAACAACACCTGAAGAAGCAATAAATTGGGGGAAGGGTCCCCACCTGGAGATGTCTAGCCAGTAAAGACTGTAAAGTACAGTACAGCCCCTTCTCCCCACTGGGGACACAGTTATGCCAGTATAAAATTGCTTATACCATTCTAGCTTATTCCTGTGTGGAAATGGGGATAGGTTATACAGGTATAAGGCACCTTTATACTAGTATTAATATGTCCACACTAGGGATCATACAGTATAACTATATCAGTAAAAAAAATCAAACCAACATAGCAATACCAATACAAATTCTGAGTGTAGCCCAGGGCTCTGGCATCAACCAAGTGTTAAACTAGCACCTTTGACAAACAAAGCACTCACTAAAAAATTAAAACAAATAAAAATTGGAAGGGTGTTTAGACTACGTTCTGGAATATCTGTTTGATAAATTTATTTTACTTTTTAAAATAAAACAATACCATCACTAAACAAACATCCAAACCAGTCAGTCCTGGTTTTTTACACTCATATGGTTTAAAAATAGCTAAGGGTCAGTCTTGGAACATTTTTTTTAATCAGTCGAGTTATGAACCCCTGAAAAATGGAGTTTATAATGGAAAAGCTGACAGCCCCTTAACTATAGCATTGTGAATGATGGCACCTTGATCAGTGTTGGAGAAAATCCTGAATGTAGTATAAGCTACTGAACTAAGTTGTAAAATGACAAGGACTGAGTGAACAGTTTTTAATACCGATAATATTGTTCATGTAGTCTATAAATATAAAATTAAATGTTGACCTCTATCTCCCATGTCAAAAGTCAAAGTCAGTGTCAGCACATATTGTTTTTATTTGTTTCAAGAGAAAAATAGATCAACAACATTAACCTCAAAATGAACAGAGAATTAAATGAATTAAAAGCAGTACCCCATAAATCCCTTTCTTTTTATTGGCACAGTGATAAAAATGCCTAGGGCTTAGAGGAAAAGGGTCTGTAAACACTAGTGTGAGACATTCTACATATACAACATTGTACATCACATGCTAAAAACAGAGCTATTGAGATCTATGTGATCTTAGATAAATATTCATTTGTTATTCAGCATCACATACATCATAGCATCCTTCAACAGATTTCATGTCTGATATCCCGAGCCAAGCACGTAAATACAAGATTATTTTAAAGCAAACATTTTTCTGTTACCTACATATAGAGGGCTCATTTAACAACATATATTAAAGATGCAAAAAAAAGACATCCCGCGTTATTGTCCATTTTTCCATTGTTCAAGCTACTGAAGACCAAATCTGGAATGAATTCCAGTGTGTTTGAAAAATCTACTGGCTTCATTTTGTCAGACGTCTCTTTAAATTGTTAGGTTGCTGTAGTTGGACTGAGAGATTTGGCTTTCTTTTTCCACCATAGAAAAATAGGATACGTCATACTAGCAGAGGCCCATATTTCACAGTGCCACAGTAAATTTGACAGTTAACTAAAATGAGCAGTTCCCATTGCAAATTCAGTTCAATTTCAATTTTTTAGTGCTGCATAATTAAATTGAAAATGTCCTCAAAAACTCACACACTATAAAATAGGAGAGAAACAAAACCATTTTCACATCAGTTTAGGATTTTCTAATCTACAAATTTTCAGCTGTTAGAGAGACTGACTAAAAGCAACACATTAAAGTGAATCAGTGAGAACAAGAAAAGGAAGGACATCTTCCTAAAACTCCAGCAGTTAGTTCTTATTCACTTCCTCTTATCCTGCTGCAGCATGTTGGATACACACATTCTCTTGTTTTAATGCTCTAGTGATTATCTGCTAGCTGTGCTGCATCATGTGAAAAGCTTTTTCCAGCACTTGCTCTGTGTACTAAGCACACAAAAGCAAACACTGCAACATTTGTCAAAATCTGGACAGCGTTCCATGGTAGCTTACTGGAACCAAATACCATTTTTCTTGTTCAAATGGACTGGATGACTTTGAGTTTCACAGATGTAGTGTAGAGTCTGAATGGTGTTTTAGCTCATACATACTCCTCGAAGGCTGGTAATCTGAAGCTAATCTGGATCCCTGAAAGTGCCAGAGTGAAAGCCTTGTCAGGATAAAAGCTCACATGGTCTGAAAGAACTTTGCAGCTAGCTGTAAAAAGCGACTTTTCTGCTCCATGTGTAACCATGGAGCTTCTGGACAGAACCAGTCATGGTGGCTTTCATAGCTGGATGATCAGAAGCGTCCTCTATAACTTTCAGTAAAGCAGAAAAGGCAAGTATTTCATTATACAGATGGGTTATTGCTATGTATGGCAATACTGAGTAGCACTTACAAAACACATCATTTTAGGTATCACTGAGCTTGAAAACTAAGATGATCATAGGACCACACAGAAGGAAAAAGTTTAAATAATGCAGACAGTTTATAAGATGTCAAATAATAATTTTCAACCCTGATGTTCAGAGTTATTTCTGCTATTGTAAAGCACTTCTTACTCTCCATTCTCATTTAATTTATTTAAGAATGCAGAGAAACTAAGATGACGCTAAATATCTAACACAGATATCCTTGTCTTCTGTATTCATCATGGTAACATTCCGAATGTGTTCCTTGTCCCTGTCGAGTTAGGGTGCGTATAGACATTGCAACAAAGAAAAGTTTGGTTTCAGCAGTATTTTTGGACAAAGGCATTATCAGCAACTGTAAAAAGACTGTGCCGTGTGAGCTAATGGTAGGTGGTTGTTCTTTGGGAGCACTAAAAAGGTTGACTATTACGACATGCACTGTTCCCAGGTATCATATATAAAATTAGATGCTCAGATCATATTTACTCTTCTTTTCAAGTCCTAGCCTATGTTAATCTATAGTCATATAGTTGCAACTCCGGTGGACTAAAAGAATGCCACATAGAATATACATGACTTAAACGAGGATATGTGCAATAAGAAGAAAAAATAATAATATTGCTCTGATGCCTTCTGATGAGGAGAAGTTCTTATAGGTTTATAACACGTTAATGACTGAGGAGGCAGATAGCTGGGAAAGTCAACAGAAATCCTTCTTACATGATCTTCCTGTGTTTTCCATCTTTCTTATAGTGTTGCATGCTTTCTAACATCTGTAACAAGGTTGTTTACCGTATACCATGGAAATTTCTTCCTCCAAATGTCACTCAAGATGTTCAGAACCAGAGGTACTGGGATAAATTACATGGATCCCATTCATCAGTACATGCCTCAGTGCAGATGCCATTATATATCACAAATCAGCACACCTAAGTGTAAAACAAGCCAGACTTTTTCACCAATATTTCTGATTCAGTTTTGAAATATGCATATCCCTGTTCAAACAAACAGCATTAAACTCACACAGCCCAACTGAATTTTTTCACAAATCATCAATGCTAAATGAAAACCTTAGATTTATCAAAACTCAGAACATGTTCAACTTTATGCAATGGTCTTTTCGTCAAAATCACCAAGGACAAAAAAAGGAGCACCAGTTATTTTTTTATTTATGTCTGCAACTATGTAATCCAGACAAGATATTTACTCTGCAACTACCGATATTTTGGCATGAACTCCAAATACTTCATATTTACTTTGAGGTAAAGTACTTATTCTGGTTATTGACAAGCAAACTACGCAGGTGTACCAGGTGGAATTCAGAGTATTGTTTTTAAATCTCTGATACAAATTGAAACAAACTTTATCTTTTTCTTTCTGAAGTAGAAAACAGATGCAAACGTTTCTGCTTGTTCAGGTAGTAAGGCCTCACTCTATCTACAATTCTGCTCCATACATTTGCCCCTTTCAACTTCTTGCAGACTTGAATCTTCTCCAGGCTACTAGAATGTTGTTTCAAAAAGCTCTCATTAGTGAAAATACCATGATTAAATGCTTTCAAGCAGATCAATCTAAGGCAATCAGGACCTACTGCATTAACTGCAGGAAAAATAATCCAAAATAGAATTTACCTTAACACAGATATTACCTTAATTTCCTATGACCAGAGAATAGCAGTCATATAGTAAACAACAATCTTTCCCACTTAAATGTAAAACATTTACCTTTTCAGTTTTTCAGTTTAATTTTTTACATTTTGTATACCACTTTCTCAACAATAATTCATTAATTATAGTTTGCAGGGTATTTTTTTCTGTTTCAGTGGCCCAGGTAGTAATCATGATGACAAGTATATAAGATGACCCTGTTTAAAAACTTAAAGGTCATCAAGAGTTTTCTAACAGATAAATAGATACTAGTGGAAGAAATTATAGAGTATATTTCCATAGCTGGATTTGAGGATTTAGCTGTGCAACTCCCACACGTAGCTTTAAAAAATGTGCTCTTATTGTCTGTCTTATGATCAATTTGAACTGATATAGAGACAAGTACAGAGGTCCATATGTCACCCAAACACACACACACTCAGTGACATCATGGAAAACTAAATAAAGACACAGTCATGCTAATAAAGGGATATCAGAGCACTGCTTAGGCCCTTAAGTGAAAGGAAGCTGCAAACCTGTGCCAATTCCAAACACTGCCTCACAGTTACTGATTTACAGCATAAGAATACATTTGTGGGATCTGGTTTACTAGAAATGGCCTAGGGGAAAAGAAAGGGAACCTAGAGTAATAAAAAAGTGCCAAAATGAATAAGAAAGCTCACAAACACTTTCCCTTCTCTGATTCTGGAGGCGGGGCCTCGTGTTTGCATCACGGTTATGCTGTCCAAAAATGGTTATTGTTGCAGCATCTCTGCCATTTCAGTGCAATACGAGAAAAAAATTAAAGATGTCACTCCCATTCACTGGCAAGCTGAAAGCATTTTTCTTTACCCATTTATGGGTGCAGATTAATGGAATGACAACACAGTGAAGCCCATGACAACTGCTAATCTGTAAGCAACAACAAGCAGTGAAAAGCTGATAGGAGTACAGCTGTTTTATTTTAATTGAGGAATGATTTTATGTTGGAAACACTCAATATTCACAGCAAATTAAAAACAATGAAGTGAATAGATACCAATATTTTTTTACCTACTGTCCCTTTGTAAATCTATTTCTTCACTCCAATTGACATGCCTAATTGATATATATGCTATTATTCCTCATTACTAGGCTGAATAAAATAATTATTGATTAAATTTATTGCAATTTACCAATCCAGCATAGTGTTTGCAAGCTATAAAAGTCAATCAACAGGAAACAGGAAAGAAAAAAACAGATAACATTATTACATGTTATATATACATATACACACTACTTATATGCATTTCATGGAATGCACTTAAATAGACAGATATGCACACGCAACACATGCAGACAAAGAACTAAGGACCATCTCCAATAGGTCACTCCCTCTCAAGCGTCCAGTTTAAAGAATTCCAATATAATTTTGTTTGCATTTGAAATAAAGTCTAGCTGTAGAAGGCAAATGATTTTTGTTAGGTCCTCTCTTAAGCAACCGCCCAACAGACTAGCAAAAATCTGGAAGAGGTAAGCCTTCTGCTAAGGTTGAAGTGAAATTATCCCAAAAAAGTTGGGTATAACTTCAAGGTGGTTACTTAAGGTAGGAGGCTGGAATGAGTCTTTAGTTCAGATTTTACTCTCCATGAATGATATATTTAAATATGTTACCACATTGTGCAAAATTTCAAAAAGGTGCAATTTTCCACCAGTGGCAAACTTATTCCCCATACAACCTCATCATGAGCTGTCTAAAACTATTTTTTTTAATTATTTTTAGGGAGTCCTTCCTTCCTCTTCAGTATTATATCGTTACTTGTCTTAACACCACTTGGTAAACCAGTGATGGGCCATGTGAATCCACGTTCCGTCAGTCCATTCTTTGTACCTGTATTCTAGCCCAGACCTTGGGCTGTGTTGTGCTTGTTTTCCAGCACACCATGAGGAAGGGAAATTCTCTGATGGCACGAAGCCAGCATAGCAGTTCCAATGTCATCCTTCTGTGTCATAACAGGAAAAAGAAGTAGTAATGTGGCAATCCCTCTGCCCTGCCATAACCACTTGTGCTAGAGGACCAGCTGGGGGCACCACTAGCCCAGGATTGAGGAGCAAAATTTCCTCCAAAATGTTGTATCAGAGCCATTTCCATAGTGGACAAGGAATTTCCATGCTCTTCGTGGCATTTGGCGCTCATACGGGGTTATATTATTAAAGAACAGATTCTGATGTTCTTGCTCACAGTGAATAGTAGTTTATTTCCCACAGATATAAATGAAACTACTTGAGAAGTAACATACTACTTAAGGTGAGTAAGGGTATCAGAATCTGGCTGGAAGTCAATAAGAAAATGCATTTGGAATGGTTTCCAAGTGTGTTCCGCATCACATTTTTGTGAGATGTGGTGTGCGGGGCATAGCATATTGAGCGTGCCGGTTTCTTGAGGAATGTGTTCTGGCATACATTTGAAAAGGTGTAAGGGCAGGACTCCCCTTTAGGAAAATGAGTTACAGGTGCACATCAGAGTACTTGCATATACTGTACCTGATTTGGAGCGTCAATCCAGTAGTTAAAGGTGCAGAAAAGGAGACAAAGATTTTGCAGTTGAGAAAGGGAGGGTGTGTCTCATATTTATATAAACAAGCTCACAAGGAAAGTCATTTGAGAGTATACTTGCTGAAAACCCAGCATACTGTACTTTTTATCTATAATGTGTAACATGAGGGACAAATAATTTACCCTTATGTTTAAGAACTTTGATGAAGTCTTTGTAAACACAATCAATAATGATTCAGATATACTGTCAAACCTTTATCGATTTTTATATTAAAAATGGCCACTTATTATGAGATCCACAAGCAGCTGTTTCAAGAAAATCACCTGCTATTTTATACGAATTATCCAGCACAGTAAACAACCTACCTGCTTAGCAGTCTGAATCAATGAGTTCCACCGGGGCTCAGCATCACCTCTTCAAAAAAAACCATGAAGGGATTCCCTTGAAATGTATACAGTTTTTTCTAGTGGAATTCCCATTTTAGATACAAGGATATCACCGGAGTGACAGAATCTTTCAAAACACCAAGATACTTTTAGGGTACCCTGGTATTTCTGAGAAATTGTATCATGATATTCACCAATGTGAGCAAGTATTATCCAGGAATTATGGCACCCAGTAAATTCACCTTCTAATCAATGGTTGTGAATAGGCCTCAGCTACTCTAACTGTATGGACTTTGCTATTACCTACCCCACCCACTGTTGTACCTTCCTGTTGACTGCATATATACACACCACCTATCTGAGTTCCATTCCTTGCATCTGACAAAGTGGGTTAAAAAGCTTATGCCTGCAAAAAATAAATTTGTTGGTCTTTAAAGTGCTACAGAACTCTCGTTTTTTTAGTAAATTCAGGGTTAGTCTGAATTCTGAAATATATGACCTCCAAGTCACCTTTGACTAGATTAGAGATAACTTTCATTCATAAAACCCAGGGGCCCAATTCTTTGGGCAATGTGTCAGGAGCAAAGCTTATTTATTATCGTCCTATACATTTTGATTGTGTCTCACTCTGCCTGGATGTGGAATAGGGTTTAACGGCCTATTAGCCCATTTGTGCTCTTGAGCAGGGGCTAATCCTAATCTCAGCACAAGGAGACACCAGCCCCAAGCACAGTATTAGCATCCTCAAAGAAGGCAGGGAGTGGTGGGATTGTGTCCTCAGACTATTCTGCTCCACCCAGCAGAATTCAGCCAGAAGAAGCAGGGTGCATGCTGTACTTTTTCAAAAGGCATAGCAGAGGCTTTTGTGGCTGATATTTCCCTGAGTCAAGCACAGTTTTTCTGACAACTCTCTCTGGGTGGGGTATCTCTACACCCCACATTTTGGCCAATGTCTTTGCAGCCACAAACCAGTCCTTTATAGTTCATGTTGCATGATGTGCTGGTCTCTTAAATCTATAATGGCTTCATGAAGGGAAATATGATGGAAAAGATTGTGATCTTCCTTACTATACAGTATTTTCATTCTGTCCCAACAAACCCAATAGGAAGTCATTAAGAATTATACAGATTATTTTGTAAATGAGCACAACAAATTGAAATTCAATATTTTAGTTTATCCAACCATAGTAAACTAAAACTTGATTTATCCATGTGTGTTTCAGTGAATAAGTGACCTTCAGCCTCACCCTGCATTCCTTACACACCTAAAACTCCCACTGCAGTCAATTTTGGATGTGTAAGGAACGGAGGATAAGAATCCCTATTTAAGCATGTGGATGTGCTTCATTATAGTACTTTTAGCTGCAAACATAAAGAAACAACATGCTAAACAAATTACCAAGAAAAAGGAAAACAGGCCCAAAATCACACAGAGACTTATTGCTGAGAGTCACGCAACCATAAATTTTAAAAAATCTATTGCAGGTTGTTTTATGCAATTTTAAAATCTCATTGACATTTGAAATAAGCAAAAAAGCCTTCACCCAGCTCACCTCTTAGTATCACCACCGGAGAAACCAAAGGCATTATCCAGTCAGCTCTATATAGAACATAGAAAGGAAACAAACACATTAATATCACAATTTGATACCTATTCCAAGCACAAATAGTAACAAATTTAGAGGCAAAGCTGTCAAAATATGTTCCAAAAATATTTGGCAAGAGATCTGGACATACTAAAGAAATTCAGTGAAACAGAATAGGTGCCAAATGAGGATGTTTGACAGTGTGTTCAGAAATACATTTAGACCAAAGCAGGAACACATCCAACAGAGAGTTTCTGTACATAAATTATCATGAAACTATTAGAAATAATTAGCCAGTGATTTCAAAATATTACATATATTCTTAATGTTATTGAGGGGATGTGTTGTAAACCATGTGTGATTTTTTGGCTATTTCATTTTTGGCTACACAACAACGTTGTTAATCATGAGGGAAAATACTATATCCCATACTGTAAATCAATCTGTAGTCTTTGATTAAATTGTTAAGTGCTTCCAAATCCTTTCAAAATGGTTCTAGGGCCAAATTCTCTCACCCTGTACAAAGCCAGAGTAAATAGGTCTTGCATAGGTGAGTTCTACAAGTTTCAGGCGAATGGAGTCCTCCCTTCAAGTGTTCAGAGAACCCATGTAAACAACTCAACTGTTGCCAGCTCAGCTAATGGGCAGTAGTAGCAGCTGTGGTTCAAGGCCCTTCCCATTCAACACACAGTAGATCACAGGCTCTGTATCAGTAATTATTGGAGTCAGTTACTGGATGGTATGACAGGACAGCCTAATTTGGCAATTAACTGATCTTTGATTACTAGAGGTAAATATGCCAATGGCCTGTGCTGGAACGTTTGATGGGGTGGGTTCTGAGTTACTATAGAGAATTCTCTCTCAGGTGTCTGGCCGGTGAGTCTTGCCCACATGCTCAGGGTTTAGTTGACCGCCATATTTGAGGTTGGGAAAGAATTTTCCCCCGGGGCAGATTGGCAGAGACGTGGGGGGGTGTTTGCTTTCCTCTATAACATGGGGCACAGGTCACTTGCTGGTGGTTTCTCTGTACCTTGAACTCTTTAAACCATGATTTGAAGACTTCAATAACTCAGTCATAGATTAGGTATCTATTACAGAAGTAGCTGTGTGAGGTTCTGTGATCTGCATTGTGCAGGAGGTCGGACTAGATGATCATATTGACCCTAAAGTCTATGAGTCAGTAACCAGACACATGTCATGTCAGTTGTACTTCCCTTTTAAAACTTGACCAATATCAAGTGACTGTGACCAGGAAATAAGGTGCAGGGAGATCCTTCTCCAATGGGAGCACACCTGCCTCAGTTTTAAGCTGCTTGGAATGAGAGAGAGAAAGCGCCACGGTTCAATTTCAGGCAGCGCAGTGAATCGGGCAGAGCAGTAAAACTTGAAGCTGGGCACCCCACATTATAGTTGTGTGTCCTACTCACTGGCTTCTTGGTTAATCTGACGTGTTCTGTATGTGTGTTCATACTCCTCCCCCCAAAGAAAAATTTTGAATGGCCTCTGTTACGTTCTGCATTGGAAGGAAAACAAATGTTGAAACCTTGAAATTTTTCACAAATTCTTGTGTTCTGGCCAGCCTTATTTTAATTGCTTTTAACGATTTTTACATTAAACATTTCTAAGTAATTCTCAGGGGACAGGTGTTCACTTCACAAAAAGCAGCCCAATTTTGCATTAATTGGCACTGTTAGTAGTCTCAACAGAAAGCCAATGACTGATAGATATGTAGACCAAATGACCATCTCAGCCCCAGAGGTGGCCCTTCTGTGTTAGGATTTAGGTGTGACGGCTGGCAATGTAATAAAACCAGCACTGCTACTACTTGCGCTGCACTTGTTCTGTGAACAAGCAGTAGGGATTTTAGCTACAGAGCTACCAGTCCAAAAGCACTAAATTCATTAAATATTTTTCAGTTATTCCCAGGTAAAAATACACTAATATAATAACCAAACAAGTCACTTTAATATGAAAGTATGCCCATAAAAATACATACAGCAATTACACTAAAGATTAATACCATACTCACCAGCTTCAAAACTATCCCCCATCATCCAATCCAAATTCTGACAATCAAAAAACAACTTGGGCCATTAGAACTTTTACAGCCAATGAAACATTGATATGTTACAATAACATAAATCTGTTTAGCCCATGATATTGAAATCTGAGCATATACACCAGTTAAATTAATTAGGCACTGATATTTCACTCAGTTCTAGGAGGGCTTCCCAGTGCACCTGCTCAGATACAGTTGCAGGACTGGAGTTTTAGATTTTGGGGATGAAATCCTGGCCCAAATAAAGTTAATGTCAAAACTTCCATTGACTTCACTGAGGCTAAGATTTTTTATTCTATTCTATATAGGTTCTTAACCACACTCATCACCGTAGTAACTGAGCACCTTCCAGTAACACGTTAAGCAACATGACTAACATCTGTCATGTGGTTGTTCTCTCATCCTTTCCTCCAAAAGTGTTTGCACCTGAGTGTTTGTTTTGGACTTTTTTAAATTTTATAAACTCCTGCATATGCACACTCTCTCTCTCACACACACACACACACACACACAGCTCTATGTTTATGCTAGAGGCAGCAAGATGAAAGAAATGTTAATCAAAGAGGTTAATAACACAGTCTAGGGCAGCCGCTGAGAAAGTGCTGTCTTCTGCATGGAGAAACTTTACCCATGATGTAGAAAGTTCTGTTGTTCTGGACACACGGGAGGAAGCAAAAGATGGGAAAGATGTGGTTTAATTAGGCCTCAACTTTATTAACTTGACTCATGTGCAAACTATCCAGCAATAACTCATACTGTGCAGCTTATCATTCTTTCCTGTCTTGTTTCCACCTATCTGAGGGCCAGTGGCATTGGAACAATTTTTATAGTGGGGTGCTGAAAGCCATTGAACAAAACTGTAAATCCTGTGTATGATGGAAACCACTTCAAGCCAGAGGGTGTTGGCACTACTTCCTAGTTCAGCACTCTTGCTGATGGCTGCTGTCAGGCACCCACCCCTCCAAACTTGGTCCCAGTGCTGGAACCCCACTGCCCTCCCCTCAGATGAGGGTTGTGGAACTGGGGAAAGGGAGTTTTCTTCTTGCTGTACCAGACATTAGAAGACCCAGCCCAGTTCCCCAGCTTTCTTAGAAGATGCATTCCCTAAATCTACTTCCAACTCCGATTTATCAGGGAACCAGACCCCCTGTGGAATGAGCAGCTGCACTGGGCACTTGCCAGAGTAGAAAGTAGGGAGGTGTGTAATGGTCCTTAGTTCCTGTGGAAATTCATTCCACAGTCTTGGGCTGGCCTCTTAACATACTCTGCCTCCCACACAGAGTAGCCTTACCCTTATTGGAAAAAGTGCCATTGTGTCAGACGAATGAACTTGTTGACCCTGGTCCTCCCCTTTGAACCATATTTTAGGCTAGGTTACCAAGTCTCAAAGTTGCCACTCATTTCATTTACATATGGTTAGTCATGCTGGACAACTGAATTTACCAAATATATATATACATTACTAAATATAATACAAAATATATATATAATGCAGACTAAGCTACCTAGTGGACGATACTTTCTGCTGTGTGAGCTATTTAAATTTAATATCCCTCTAAACAATATTAAACTTTACGTTACCATAAAAACAAATAATTATATTTATCAATTTGCTTTAATTACCAAGCAAAGATAAGCATCCGTCCCAGTTAGCCTGAAAAATCTGAATGCACATCTGCACCTGCAAACAGTCTCTAAAATGAGACGTGAGGAAAACATTTGAATTACATTTCCTTGTTCCAAGATACCATTTTTAAAAAGCACTTTCAACACTGAGCTAGGCCTTTACAGTTAAGGCATTTTACAAGATGATACTGAGCTATGTTTCCTGTCTATGAAGAAGGCACCAGCATATAAAATGGTAGTGAATTTGCATTACCTCCAATCCATCATTCTTTGAGTGCGCAGGAAAAACTGTGAGACCTGCTGCAACAAAGCACAGCCTTGTGTTGACAGATTCTTATTTAAGTGACTGTGAATACAACAATTCCACAAATAATTTGTCAAGTGTGTGGCTGAACTAGCTCTGAACCCTGATAAATACCAACTCTCCTCGCTGCTACAAAGGGATGATGTTCTGTGTGCGGGCAGTGAGTAACAAGCACTAGGATTTAACAATCGATGCTACTATATTTCTCTTTTCTTTGTGGTTAAAAAAACCTTGAAGAGTGGCTCTTTCAGCAGTGTTAAGTACTAGTGGTGGCTATGCCTTGCAAATCTAAGTAATACAACACAGGCTAGGTGGAAGGAAATTGCACACTGCATCCATTTTTGGCTGCATTTAAAACATATGGTTTATGGTCTCACTGAAAAACAGTCTTTACTATATAGTTAGCAGTCTGTTTAATGAGGGCTATTATTAAAAAGACCTTTTTCAAGTTATCTTAATAGGTCATCTACCCAGATGAATTAGTCATCCCACGGCCTATATTTGAGTGGGTGGGGGTAATTCCAAAGAAAGCCCTCTTTTTAAGAAACAGAACATAGAAACTGCGAGTGGCTATTAATAAATAATAATGATACTTAATAATAATAAAATTCTCGCTTCAATTCTGTGAACTCATCTGAAAATATGGCTGTGTTTCCTAACATGTGCCTTATTTCGAAGGAGCTGTATGCATGTGAGAAAAAAATCCTTTTCCAAGTAATGTAAATCTAATCTGTCTTGAAGCTGGCAATATATACATAAATGTCTCTTGCAGACATAATTTAGTATGCATTATTAATTTATTTTTCATAAAGCTTCCGAGCTACAAAAAGGGCAAGTGGAAATGCGCACCCACACTGATGATAATGCTCATTTGTCAGGAGTGAACACACAAACACATTTCCCTCCTAAAATCCCATCCCGAAGGATGTACAGACTTAGCAGAACAACTATAGATGGCTACTGAAAACAGGATTATCCAGGCGTGTTAATAACGTACCAACCTGTAATGGGACATGTACTCCAGTATGCCATTTGCAAGGCAAATCTGTTACTTACAAATGCTGGACTGAAAAAAAAATCATAATCATGTTTCTTTTAGTCAATTCTATTTAGACTTTTGATTCTACAATACTAATGCCTATAGAAATAATTGTGTGGTATATTAACTAGACCTAATTTAAAATGCTAATTATTTATTGTTTATAAAGCAATTTTAAATAATGCAAAAGTTCATACACTAATGCCATCATGATTTTCCAGTCATTAACTTAACCAGAATTTGCATTTTGGGATTATAGCCAGTGACTTACATGCACTACTTAAGTCATTTTTCAAATACCCTG
>ML675631.1:13014584-13052084 GCA_007922155.1 Mesoclemmys tuberculata
TCCCGGAACAGCTTACGGCTGCTTCACCACTGAGACCTAGCTGCAAACCTCCACACAACCTGAGAGCCCACTTATGTACCCCATAAACAAAGCAGTGCTTATCGAGCCACACCCTTGCCTGCCTGGCCCATCTGACTGCAGCTAGAATGCGAACGTGGGAAAATGAACACTGATTCCCCACCGAGGGTCTCCCACATGTTCTGGGTGCTTCAGAATGTCAACGACCAAGTGCCTGAACCCCACCAGCCCCCAAACCCAGCGGGGCTGCTGCTGTTGCCACCCTGATGCAGAATGAGTGTGACCCAGATTCACATGCTGGAAGCCTCAAACTTATCAGTCCCCGTCTTGAAACTGCAACAAACTTGTATGTCGTAAGAGGACTCCCGTTTCCCATCCCTCCCTGGCCTTACTACCATGTGTGCCTTCACAGCCTCCACAGGGCAGATCCCCAGTTGCCACCCTACCGTAGAATAATGGATTCACCCTGACCTCCTTGAGCTATCTTTGAGCTCCGCAAGGTTAACATCACCAATCGCCCCTCTCACTGTATATCCCTCAGTTTCAAAGACCTTCCAGAGGAGTCTCTGCAGGACCTAAGTACTAGTTTGCTGATCCTAAAAGCTCCAAAAACGCTACCAGAAATGCCCCACTGAACAAGGTCATCTCCTGTCTGCAACATATGGGCTTTAGGATCTGTACCCAATCCCTAACTGTATGAATAGTGATGGGATGACGTGTATACTCCATATGACCAGTGCTTTGAGCCCACCCCGCTAAAAACCTCCCAACTAAAAACCTGCTACAAGGATCTGGGTAATCGTTCAGTCTACTGACAAACACAGACGGGTAGAGATGACCATGTTGCTCTCCTGTCCTGCAAGCTGTTCGTTTGAAGGTCCTGGCTCTGGGCGACCCGCTATGCCTTGTAAGCCTAGCAGTGCTGTGGAAACAATTTCAGAAGCATCTGCCCAGATTATTTAGATCAACTCTCCGTTGGCTCCTGCCACAGCAGGCTGGAAGGGGAGTGGGCTCTTCCCCTCCTCTTCCTAATTCTCACTGGTCTGCTACAGCTCCTAGCTGAGTCTGAAACTCACTTCCTCCCCTCGTCTGTTACCAGACACCTGCTGCAGGCTAGGAGGAGGAGTGGGGATCTTCTCTCCCCCTTCCCTGTTCTCACCATTCTGCTGCCAGCTAGCACCATGAGAAAGCAAAGAGGGCTTTCCCTACAACAGCATGGAACTAAGTAGCCCCTCCTCTCTTCTGATTACCTGGAGGGTGAGAAAGGGATAGGTCAGCATCCCCACGCTCACCTGGTCTGAAGTGCTGCAACAAGTCACTCTGGCTCTCTAGCCCTAAAAAAGGCCACACACCTTTTCCTACAAACAGACAAAGGCCCCCACTGCTGAATATGTGGTGAGATCATTTTTCTCAGCCCCTATGAATTAAGATCAGATGGTTCTCTAAATAGTTGTGTTTTGAAACCAACCTCTTTTGAAGATGCACCTCCCCTGCCTCCCACCTTACTTCCATGGTTCAATTAAAATTTCTTAAAATTTCTCTGGAAGGAATGGTTGTGGGGAGTTTGTTGAGGTTTTTTGGATATTCAGTCAAAATACTGAACAATCTCTTACATGACGCAACCTGTTGTCTGATCACAGCAATATTTAGAAGAAAGACATTGGATAGTTATGGAGAAAATGGCATAAATCTGCTTCAGTTGTGAAACCAATAGGTCCAGTGGCGTACAAGAGTTTCTACATCTTAATCATAATCTGTAAAACTATCAGCCCTGGCCTTTTTTTTGGAATCTTACTCCTCTGGAGTGATTAAAGCTTTCATTTGGTGTTCACTCACATGGTTCTTTGTACCACTGCAGTGTCCTTGGTGTGCTCCCGCATCCAGGCTCTCTCTCAGCAAAAGGTTGAAATTAGCAGCCTTCTACATTCTCACCCAAAAGGAGTTATCTGTTGACAGTACAAATGCAAAAAATATGAAAACAGTCATAAAGAAAAAATCATTTAAAAATCATAAAATTTGTGATGCTGACAATGCAGTGAGAACAAAAATGGCCTAATCATAACCAAGAAGATACAGTCTCAAGAACAGCAGTCTGATTTGACATCAGAAAAAGTATATAGCAAGATTGCTTTGTTTGTAATGCAAAAAATATTGTAATGACTTTTGATGGTTGGGGTAATGGCATTTGCATGAATGGAAGCAGCTGTATTCTGTGCTTGGTGTAGGCTCTTCCTTTCAGGAGAATGGAGCTCTCGCTCTACTTTTGCGTCATTAAAAATGGCAAGCACTATATTTAAGAATCTGAGGGTATGTCTACACTGCTGTAAAATACCCACAGCTGGCTAATGTCTGTTGACTTGGGCTCACAGGGCTCGGGTTGCAGGTTTACTAAATTGCAGTCTAGATGTCATGCTCAGGCTGAAGGATCCCAGAGCCCAGGCTCCAGCCTGAGCCCGAGAATCTGCACTGCAATTTTATAGGCCTGCAGCTAAAGCCCCGTGAGCCCAAGTCGGCTGACGCTGACCCACCAAGGATGTTTTTTTGCAGTGTAGACATACCCTGAGAGCTTGATATGTCAGTTTCTGGGAGCCTTCCCTCCGTGCATGGACATGAAGAGACATTTGAACCATGATTCTATGAGTCCATGTAGTATAACATGTCTCATTCATTTATCCCAAATTTGCATGACAGTAGTCTCTGAGCTACTCTGAGAAATTTGATCAGCTTTTTTAGTTGATTCAGAAATAGTTGAGGAAGGGCGTGAGGTGCAGAGGCCTTCCAGAGATTCCATTGCATTATGCAATATAGAAACCATGGACACTAAGATAGATCTTGTATTTCCTCTATTTTCTTTGCATAGCTGGATATTCTATCTGCAGTCTTCCTGTTCAGCACCTAAATCCAGCTCTGCAACATGAAGAAGGGTATATTATAGCTGCGTTGGTTTTGTCTTTGCCTGGGATTGAGAATGATATACTTGGGATTTGGCTGGTGTATTTACAGTACTTTTAGTGACCCATAAAACATTGGATCTATGTTTTGAAATATTTACTAGAGTAGCAGTCAACAGTTCTTTATCTACAATTTTTTTAATACTTCTGTCACCTCCTCCTTTGTCACCTTTCTTTTTTAGTCTGTTTTCGTCATTGTTTTTCAGTTCTGATATTATTTATTGATTAGGTCATTAACACTATATGACAGTTCCTTTAAATAAAGCACAAGGAGCCCATAAAGTATATTTTTCTTATGGCAGAACAAAATACAAGGTGAATCCAAACAACCTTCCCACTAAAATAAATCCCCTTCCATGATGTAAAAGATTCAAACCCACTAAAATTCTGAACAAAATGAGAGTCTACATTCACAATGACTCTAGAACAAAGAGCTTTCTATCTAGGAGTCTTCCTGTGTTCTGTTACCACCAAGAGTGATGGTGAATGGAAAATCTCTCAAAAAAGAGTACCTCCCTGCTACATGGGGAATAATAAGACTCACGACGGGGGCTGGATTCTGGTTGATGGTTTGAATGTACAGGCTACAAAAAGCCATAAACCGAGGGAGAAAACAGAACAGAATTTTTTTTCTCCTAATTATGTCTTTATTCCTAATCTGTGCACTGCAGGGCTTCATGACCAGAGCAACTGATGGACGTGTTGGTCCATGTATTCCATCTCTTGCACACTACACTAGTCTGAGTGCCTGGAACTACTGATGACTAAAATACGGGCAGGGCCTTTAACACGGCTTTTGCAACATGGCCATTTGAGGACAGTATTTTACTCAATCCTATCTCTCTACTGTAGTGGGATTTTTGTCTGAGGAGGGAATGAGTAAGGTCCAATAGTTTAAAAGTGTTCCAGTACTGTGAAGAATGACCTCAAAGGAATAAAGAGTTTCCCTCTTACCTCCCACCCCATTTCTTTGTTTGGGCAATGTGCTCAGCTGCTTGATGTGCTGCCCAAACCATCTCTATGGCCTGTACACATGTTGGCATACACATTATTAGGATTACAGTTTCTAGGGAGACACAGACAAGATGTTTGAAAAGGTAGAAGTCTTTTACATTATTCTTTAGAACTCACAAGCATTGTTTTAATACCTAAAATAACCTTTTTCTATGCGAATAAAAAGCACAGTGCTCGTGCTGCAAGAACAAATCTTCAGCGTTCCTGGTCCAACTTCTTAGTCTTCAAGAGTCTCTATGTGTGGAGATGAATTATTTAACTTCATATTCACCTAGCCATCCATGTACAATGATCCCCAAATATCCAAAATCATGGAATTGTTCTTTTAAAACCGAAAACCATAAAATCGGTGACTCCTAGGATAGCCGTGACAAAAGTTCACATTTTGATTTAACTATAAATAGCAGAAAATGCCTTGCACTTCCATTGGAGGATCTCAAGCCGCCTTACAAACATTAATGAAGTAAACCAAACATGGTGCCTGTGAGGTAAGTTATTATAGATAAGGAAACAGGCTCAGAAAAGCTAAGTGACTGCAACCAAATGCTCATAAAAAAATGAGTGCCCAGCATAGTCTACCTCTCCTGTCTTTTACTCCTTTACCTGAACCATAAGACCATCTGGAAACAAAATAAGATACTTATTTTGAATACATTTTACATTTGCCAGCAGAGTTAGTCCTAAATATTGTGAACCGATTTTTAACAGCAGCTTTTAAAAACTGCCTGCCAAAACTCACTTATGCATGATTCGGGGCATGAAAATTTGGGGGCCCAACTGTGAGCACCCAAAACCTCAGATTTGCACACACACTGGACGTTTCTGTATTCAGATCAGAAGTTAGATTTCTTGATAATTTTTGTATTTCAATTTAAAAATGCATTATTTAAGGGTGCCTCTTTGAAACTCTAGCTATCTTTATAAAAAGGAGCACATTACCATGATGCTCAAAAATGTTTGCAAATGTGCACAATCAAATTTAGAAAATGGATTAACTGCAGTGTAAATATAGAAATATTTGATCATTTCTTCATATTACCTTTCTTTTAAAAGGTAGATACAGTACTAAAAATCGTGAGGATTTACCCCAATATGTTATGAACCTGAACATTGTTCCTTTTAAAGTTAAATCATTCTTGACTATAGTTATAACAAAGTCAATATAATACAAAATAACACAAAGGTAGCTCAACCGCTGAATGCCCAGCGGTAATGCTTTATATTGCCATGGACAGGATCTCAATTCACATAATGGCTTCGGTTCCCCAATTCCCCAAGTTTCACCCTGTCAGGATTTGGAAATGTTGTGGAATTTATATTGCAACTGTAACAAGAGAAGAAAGTTGGAGACAGTGCAATGGCTGCCACTATTAAATGCTTGAAGAATCAGAGTGACACTCTGGGAGCCTAGTCTCCCATGCTCTCTGCCAAAGAGTGGCATGGTGGTACAGGATCTGTCAGGGAAAAGCACTGGTGAAGAAATGGTATTATGCAGATGCAGTCAATCTTTAGGGCCAAATCTTTAGGGCCCCATCAAACTGAGATAGGCTAAGAAGAGAGGGAGAGAAACTAGGCACCAAGATTGGAGAAATTAGAACAGTCTTCTATTAACATAAGTTAATTATTAGAGAGTGTGACAATGCATGGGATAAACAACATCTGGATGGCTAGTCAAGCATAATATTTTTATCATAACATGCTTATAATAGGGAGGATTTTTACACTACAATTTACAGAGTCTAAATAGCCAGTCTAACAATTCTATTGGTTATATCAGCTAAATGTATATATTCTCTTTCTCAGACATTGCTTGGAAATCCTGAAAGAATCAAAGGTTCAAGAAGTCCCCAAAAGCTGTGAACCTGAATCAGGAGCAACAAGCAAACACCCTTAAATTAGGGAGCTAATATAATATTTTTTCTGGTCGTTATCCTATTCACATCACGTCAGTATCAATGAAATTAAGCTTCAGCCAGTTCATCCTCCTCCAAATCACAATGCTGACAAGACACCAACTACCCATACGTGCTGGAATTGGGGGATGGCAGGGATGGGGTTTGCTGGGTTTCTATTATGTACAGGGTTTACAATTTGGTTCAATGTAAGTCTCATCTGTGTATTAGACACTCCACAGCCATACCACTTCAATATCACCTCTGAAATCCTCATATAAAAATTAAATTTTGAGAGAAACTGCATTTTAGGGACCAGTTGGGGATCATCAGCCATAGCCAGCTCTGAATGGTGTCCAAAAAGGGAAGTGAACACTCCTCCAAGGAGTTTTGGTTCCTTCTGAGGGATTCTGGGAAGAACATGCAAAAGCAGCAGGAAAGATACCACATGCAGACACTTCTAACCCCCAAAAGCATAGCTGGCTAAGGGAAAGGCCAGAGATGAACCCTTACCTTGGGACTCCAGGTATCTAAAGGTAAAGGACTTCAGGTATCTGGTGTGCTAACAAGGAACAGTGACTTTGGTCTCAAAGCCTTGTCTTTTTTCATGGGATTAGGGGAAGGGGCTCTTTCTTTCTTCCTTTCTTTCTTTCTTTCTCACCCCTCTCCCAATTTATGCACCTACACCAGAGAGGTTATAACTGATGTCTTAATTAATATTCTTTAAGGGCATATAGCATACCATGGCTAAATATGTAGGAATCATTTCTTGATTAGGAGTCCTGGATTTATTATCCATGGGTTATAGAATATTACCTATTACATCAGTGCACTTGAAAGTCAACTTTTTCAGTAAAGCTGAAGCAAAGGTACTGTTATCATCTAACCATTCAACCTGCTGTTTGGAATTGCTAGAAGGGATACATTACAGTATAGCATTTGTAAATGAAAATAAGTATTTGGTAGACAATGTGCTGTAACTGTGTTTTTTTAGACATTCTGAATGCTTACACTCTATGCTAAGACTATATAATGACACTTAATTGCAGGGGTGGGTGAAGGAGTTTTGGTTCTAGACACAAGCTTTGGCATGTACAAACCCCCTGATGAATTCAGGTTGTGTTGCAATTTGTTGGTATTTGTATTTGCAACATCTCCCTGGGGCTATCTCAGTGCAGAGGAGCCCATGTTGCAGAAGCCTCTCTCTTGAGTACCAGCAGGCAGGGATGGTTGGCAGCTTTGCCATGGGATCACACTTTTCCTTCCACTGACGCTCTCAAGATTTGTTTGAAGGTCATGGGCTCTGCTGATGAGTCAAGCTTCTAATACAATAAGCACCATCAAGTCACAGTACAAGGTCATGCTTGCCATTCCTGACTTCTCAGAAATTTGGTTTCCTTTGCATGCACAGGACCCATTTGGAAGGGCATGGGTTTTATCTGAGCAGTTCAGTCAGCCCTAATGAATTGGCACCTGCTTTTGTGGGCCAATTGCAAAGGAACACATTCAGACCAGTGTATTTCAGTGACCTGAGCTAAGGAATGAATGGCAGGTCTAACCCATGTAAACGGCATATGTGGTGTTCTCTGCAAGCACCTACGCATCAGAGCATGAAAGTACTAATCATGGCAGATTTTCTGCTTTCTGGTGCTTTTGTTCACCTCGTCTCTGAGGGGGAATAAAAGCCTTGCGTCACATAGTGACCACTAAGGGATTCAAAACCCCTGATTTAGTCTTAGGTAACTAAAAGCATGGTGGCTATACTATGTGGCTTTTTAGGGGAGGTGACGTTTAAAGCAGAACCACTGGGAGAGCAGAGGGAAAATCATTTCTTAGAGACCTAAGCAAAGGGTACCTCATAAATACCAAAGACGGAAAAGTGCCATACATAAGTAGTGGTTGCTTTTGAAACTCAAGTATTGCAGCTATTCACAATTCCAGATCCAATCCTCTGCTGGTGTAACTTCACTGAATTCAGTAGAGTTATGTGAGTAGAGAATCTGGCTCTTTAGTGAATACCAAAAAGCCCATATTATGGACCAAACACCAACTTATTTCATTTTAATGAAAACCCATTTCTTTAACCAGGATGAATATAAAATATAATGTAACTCTGAAAGAGCTGAAAAGATTTACTTAAAAATCAGTAAATGAAATGGAGTTTTTTAAATCAAGTTTCAATCAGGAGCAAATTATTATGAGCAAGTGATAAACCTCTGGAAATAGTGTTCATGGAAGAACCAACAAAATAAGTTTAGTAGCAAAAAAGCACTCTTAAAAATACAGAGAATCTACTCCCATTTAGACAAAAGTATAAGTCATCTTTTGTCTAAAAGTTATCTACTGCACTCTCATAGAAAAATGGTAGCAAGTTAACAATATATCCTAGTCTATGTGAGAGCAAAGAAATGTAAAATATAAAATATACAAAAATGCTGAAAATATATTGGTCCACTGTATTGACACATTTCAAGGGCAAATTCAGCTAAGCTCTACCCTGTAGTGCAGAAGTCATTTCAAAGCAGCACTAAGCACATTGCAGAATAAGTGAGGGTAGAGACCAAAGGTGATGAAGATGTCCTATCTTATTGAGATTATAGTTAGCAAATGCTGTATTTCTGTGACTAGATTGTCAGAAAGCTGACAAAAAGGCATACTTATGCAACCAAATAAAGAGCCTTAAAACGGTAGGTATTAAATTGAGTGCTACTAGCCAGTACTATTATGTAGTACTACAATTACATGTGTACAAAGTCTCTATTCTAGAGTCTTTTTTTCTAGATGTCACACTTGCTAAACAACTGACTAAAATATTTGGATAAAAGGAGAAAACCCTTTGATCTTTTAAGAAAAGTTTTTAAAATGGACCTAGTTTTAGAAATAAGTTAAATTGCATCAAGAAGGAAGGAAAATGTTCCAGTTGTAGTTTATCAGTCTTTGCCATCTGATACTTTCCTTTCTTCTTGTCATGCTTGTTTTATTTTTCCATAGCAATACATTATTACAATTTAAAATTCATATTACCTGAAGAAAGCTGTGACATGTCTACCAAGAGAGACATATACTGCTTAACCTAAATTGACCCTTTTTTCCTTCTATTCTAATAGATCTTTTTTCTTTTTGTCACTCAAAATGAGTGTCTGATGTATGAGCATAAATTGTTAAAAGCAGTTTTAGGTAAAGGAAGAGAGAGTGAAGTGGAGTTTTTTCACAAAAGCCAACCTCAATTTATGTCAAAGAAGGTTAAAAGACCTTGGGATTAAAGCAATAAACTTGCTGCTGTCAAAGCTAAAACCCGCTAACAATTTAGTGCCAAACGCATGTTGTTCAATATCATTTCATATTATATTATGTCACAAGTAGGTGACGGTTCCACATCAGACTGACAGGGCTGATTTACTCTGAAGAAATCATCGACATTTTGCAGAGTCAAAGCTGACTTCATTTTGTTTGGATCCAGGGTGGGGAAATCTCTCTGTATTGGATTTGGAATATTTGGCTGAACAGTAAAATCCTTCTAGGATTAAAGGTTCAGAAAGATAACTGTTCACAGACAAGGGCATTTCCCAAATAGTTGAAGGTAAGATCTTAAGAACTCTGGTCTTCTTACTGTTCTAATTGATAAAGTATTTAGCCCAGAGACTTTTGAGAAAATCAGCAGCAGGTAAGGCAGGTATTTCCAAACTGCAACAACAATATTACGCCTGCATAATTTTTGTGTAACTAAATTTTTGAATGCTATTCATTGCTCATTTAAAAAAAAATGTTTAAAAGATCTTATTGTCCAATCAAACTTTTTCTTTCTCTTCCTAAAAGCAAGCCTGACTTTTTGTTTAAAATACACACAGCATCAAGTTTTTAAAGGAGAAAAATGTACCAGGAAAATAGTTAAATAGCACAGGATATTATTTATATAGCAGTAGATAATGGAATAATCATTTGGTTTTAGGACATTCATTAATGCCTATGATCAGATGTGATGTGTTCATCCTTAGGTCTTTGCAAAATACCTATATTTCATTCAGAATTTCCCAGGTAATGTTCTGAGATCTTTTTTAATGTAGGCTCTACTTTAAGTTTATCCTAAGAATTCTGAACCACTGTGAACACAGACATGTTTTGTTTCAGCAAAAAAGGTTCAGTAATCTTTACTTGCTCTTTAGCATGTAATGGATGCTTAAGAGAGTCAGTCCCCCTCCTATTTCCAAGGTCCAAGAATGTTCTCCAGTAGCCATTTCAACTTTGACGTCATGCAGCTTATGGGTCCTAAGATAGGAATACAACTTGCTGTCTCCTGAAAAGCCTAAGAAAGCACTGCTCCAGCTGAGTAGTCTTGTCACATCAAAGAAATAAAAGGTCTCTTTTGCTTTTTTTAACAAGATTTTCAGCAGTCACAATTTGCGTTAGTGGTACATAACCTGTTTTCTAGTAAGAGTGACCACTAAGCATGTTAATCATGCTCTTACTTATCTTCACTTAGATGCTTCATCAATAGCTTGAACCAGGGAAAATTCCTAACATTGTCTTAGCTCTGGTCTACAAATGAAAATCCAAAGATTTAAGAGATATGAAGACTACATGTGTCTAATTCCTTTTTTATGCAATGTCTGCTGTGCACCATGGAAAAGCTTCTGTGCTATACTGTGTCATATGAAAACTGGCCACACAGCCCAATGCTTTTGATGGTCCTATGCTGAACATCCATAGGGCAGCACAAGGGTTATCTTGTCTGTTATTTAAAATCATTGCCTGGAAGCATAAATTTCTTGTTAATTGTTAGACATATTACTGGATAGTTAATCTTATTTGACATTTACAGCACTTGGAAGTAAATTTAGTGTTCATCTGCCCCAAAGTGTAGAACATGAATATGCCTCTACTTATCTATTCGTGTTCAAACTACTAGTTCCAACTACTGGAGGAAATTCAGTATCTGGAGCTAGCAGTTTCAGTTGAAAGAAAGGGGAGAGCTATACCCCAAGAATCTTTTGGCGCTCTAAGCCTTTGCAAGTGGAATATGAAATGTCTCCTACAATGAAACACAAAATCTAATATTTCTGGGAGATCTAGAGTTCAGATGAGTAAGAATACTCATGACTATGACTAAATTCTCTTAGTATCACATCATTTGGTGTTAGTCCCATTTCCTGTGATTCAGTCAGAATTTATATATAGAATCAGGGCATATTCTGTGCTCAAGGCCAAATTGCCTCTTAATGCAGGAAGACCCAGGATAGAAGGCTAAATGGGGAAAAAAGCTTTCTATAAAGGTCTGTTCACAGAGCTTTTCCCAGGTACTCTTTGGCCCAAATGTCACATTCCCACTGCCAGACCAACCTCAGGGAGAAGGAGTGGGTGCAAAGATATAATATAGCCAGGAATTGTATTATATTTCTGCCATGAACTCCATAGGGCTGGTGAGAGGATAAGAGGCGAGTACCATTCTTGCATGGATCTAACTGGCCCTCAGTTATCTACAACAATGTGACAACGATCAGAACTGAACAGCAGCGTCTATTTGTCTAGGTGGAAATACTACTGCCTCTCTCAGTTTGGGCTGTTTATGCTATCAGTTTACTCAGCACTTGCTTTGTGGTTCATGATTAACTCAGAAAAGTTGTATCATGTGCTCTCTGGGTCTTCAGGATGGAGCTTCTGTGGACTATTAGAAATCCCTTATGTAATAAAAGTGAACATAATATGGTTGCAAAAGCCATCGCTCAAAGTCAGGTCCATGCAGTAATGAGCTAGTATTTCTTATCTAGAGGCTTCTGAAATCATTCTACCTGAATTTTTTTTTTAGGATGCTGATATGGATGTACAGGAAGACCTGCAAAACATCCACCAAATTATTAATAACATTACTTTGCATGTACAGGAAACAGTGTCTTTCATCTCAGGGCATCATCGCTCTTAAATATCAATTAAGCACCCTTGAGAGGCAGGTAGAAACAGCATTATAATTCCGTGTATCCAGAAGGTAAACTGAGTCAGAGAGCATGTAAGCAAGCTGCTGAAGATCTCACATCGAGCCAATGGTCGAGTCAGGCACAGCAGTAGGAATCCGGATTCCGAGTCCTGTGCTGTTAGCATTGTGATACACCTGCTACAGTTGATCTAGGTGGCACTAACCCAAGATACCCAATTTATAAAACTAATAGGACACTTATATTTGATAAGCTTTGGGTTTTCTATTTTATTTCTCAAAGGCAGTATACAGTAGGGACTTCCCTAATCTGGAATAACGGGCCCACTAATTGGTGAGGAGGAACACCAGCATCATTGGCCAGTTCTAAGAGTCCTGGCCATGTTTCTTGGTAATACTGAAGGGGCAGGCCCGCGGGGTAATGAGGTGCTCCCAAATTTGCTGTGCCCCATAGCAAAGTAGGCAAATCTCATTACTAAGTACTTCTGCAAATCCAAACTGGAAGTGGAATTTACTAGTTTTCAGTTTACAAAAGTGCAGTTTAAGTGCATTTAAAGTGTAATTAGTACACTAATTACAACAGGATTCTGCCTTCATAGACATTTGATTTTCATTAGCAAACTGTTTGTCAGTGAGTAAAGCTTTAAAATCCTGATAGATCTTGGCACTCTGAGAAATAACCCACCAAGTTCCACTTGTACCATCATGGCAACCAAAACAATAGTAATCTCTTTGCAAAAGTAGTCAGACTCTGATCTTGGTTTAGAGTGAATGAGGAGAAGTAGAACTCCCCCCATTTCCCATTCAGGGCAGGTGTACACTTCAAATGCTGCATTAACGGAGTTGTGCCACTGTAGAACTTAAGTGAAGATGGTCCTCCGTCAACAGAAGAGCTTCTCCCATCATTGTAGTTAATCCACCTTCCCAAGAGGAGGTAGCTATGTCGATGGGAGAAGCCCTCCCATCAACACAGCACTGTCTACTCTGCGGGCTAGGTCGCTGTAACTATATCATGCAGGGGTGCGGATTTTTCACACCCTTGAGAGACATAATTATATTGAAGTAAGTTTGAAGTGTAGACCTGGCCTCACTGTTGTATCTTCTAATAAGTCTATATCATCCTGTATTTATCATCTTTGGTCCTGATTTATCCACATTATTTGTGGAGCAAAGCGTCTTTTTGAAATGTCTTCAGTTGCCTTAATTATCATATAATCTGAGCTTAATTGTTTTTATTCTGTAAAACTGCTAAATTTTCAAATTTGTGCAGTGCATTTTTTTATCCTAGCCTTCAAAGAAGAATGTTTTGTGTTCTTCTTTATAGCTTTTTATTGATTTCTTTTTCAGAAAGCAAAGAGCATGATTCTATGGCTATATATTAATGGCTGTGGAAATTCTCTGTGCTTTTATGTTTTCCTCTTATCTAGTTGGTCCTATTTAGTTTTCATAAATAGTGTTTGCCAAAGGAAAAATGAAGTAATAATGTCCTCCTGGCAAGGACAAGGAATGCCAAAAGCAAATCCCCCCCCCCAAAAAAAACTTTTTCCCTTCATGTTTCTGGCCTAAGTGGAAGCAAAAATTACTGTAAATCTCACAAGATTCCCAGACTGAATTCCCAAACTCGAGAGGATCAGGTAGTCTGGGTTAGCTTCGGATATGGTGGTGCTACTTGCCTGATTTAACTAAGGGCTCATTTACCTAGGGAATTTACCATGCAGTAAGCTAGGATGTGAATTTAAAGTGCACTAGCTCCTCCATGCTAACTCCCCAGCTCTTTCTGTGAACTAAGAATGCCCTCAGGTGACTTAGTTTAGTACACGTCCGAAGTGTGTTAAGCTAATGTGCACAAAGGCACTAATAATGTGTAGTAATAGAGTCCACACAGGGAGTTAGCCTGGAATAGTTGGTGTACACCAGCTACTAAGGGCTTCCACCCTGTGTTAACAAGCAGGAAGTTAAACAGATATAGTAAGCTCAGTATTTTCAGTGTCCCCTTTTACATCCTTGTACTCGCTAGCAGTGAAAATGCAGAGGTGGGCTAGCTGCAAATCTTATTTCAATAGCTCAGGTAACTGGGATGTTTTGAAGAACCTACTCTGAGATTGTTATAACTATGTACAAATAACCTTATAAAGATGTATCAGAGGGTCTTTAACTCTCAGGACATTACAGGTTGCTTAATGACACAGCAAGTTTACCTCACTATTTACCTTACTACACTAAGGTCTGGCACAATTGCTCATACTGTACTACATACTATTTCTCTTACCTTCAGCAGAAGGCCCTTTTGATTGGTCTGCAGTGGCTTGGGTGTTCCAGAATTCTTCAGCTGCGGCCTATAAACAATTTGCTGGTGTCATTGAGACATGCTCTGACTCTCTCTTCCCTTTTTCCCTTTATTGCCTCCAATGAGAAGGTGGGGGAGATGTGGCAGCCCTATTGTCCCTACTGTGTCTCTCACTCTTTGGGCTTTATAGGGCCTTTAAGGATGTCTCCAAGATCTCAGACATCTGGGAATTAATTTACCCCTGCTGGGATTAACATGAGGCACTATTCAGTTTCAGTATTTCCCCAGATGGACTGTCCTGTACACAGCAGTCAGAGTGAGTGAAGTCACAGGGCCAGATTCTCAGCTGGTATAAATTGATATAGCTCTACAGACTTCAGTGGAGCAACACCAATTTACAACAGCCGAGGATCCGGCCCATGGGTTCCAGATCTGGGCAGGAGGAGGAAATGGACAGCTGCATAACTATTAGTAACCACTTCCTGGCCCATCTCAGAATTTGCCTAGGGGTTTTGTGGCATCAGAGCAGGTGGCTGGCTCTGTGGATTTGATCCCATTATTATTTATAATTTTAAATCACTCTGCATGGCACCACACTGCATATAGAATTCCCTCTTTTCTAAAATCTACAGGAACATTTTCCAGAATACCCTGCATTTCTGGGAAGGGAAGGGGACAAGTCAGTACCACTACAAGGCCAAATCTTGATTTTTTTCCATTCAAAGTTTTAAGAGATTATGAAAGTGCCTTATGCATTTCCAATGTCATTATTGTCTCACTTTTCAGTTATTCCTTTTCTTTTTTTGATAATACCCATCTAATGGTATTACGGTAGCTACTTGTCCAGATCTCCCTTTGGAGACTTTCTGACTACTTAACACAATTTTTCAATTTCCCTACTTATGCATATACATCTTCACTCCAGATATTAGATTTTGCTAATGGATTGCCACAAGACCCTTTCTTTCCATGATTCCAGTATGTGGCATTGTTCACAGGTGAATGATCCAAAATCTGAACTGTGATTCACTAATACACATTGCAAGAAATCGGTATATAGTACCACATCAAAATTCACATTAAAGCCAGTATACCCTTATGTGGATATGAGAATAAGTAAAAACTATCCGATTATATATTTATCACTACATTTCTCTATCCATCTGACTGTGCACAAATGTATATGTGCTTAAAAGTCATTACGACCTACTTCATTAGGTACAGTACCAGCTGAAAGTTAAAGGCCAAATATGCTGTGCCAGTACATTTAAATACAGAAATGTATATATCCATTCTGCTAGAGGTCATAGCTTTTCTCATTTTATCTACAACAAAGCAGTTAATTTAGCTATTCTGATTTCTTTCATTCATTCAAATAACTCTGTGACACTCTCTAGTGGAAGTCAGATTTATACCACCTCAGCCATGCTCTGTGTATACTGAACAATCATGAGGAGGCAAAACCACAAGGAGTGAAACTGACTGAAACGGATCTTGGGCACTGTTGCATGTGTTTTGCTGCACTCGTATTTTCTAACACTACAACCAAAACACTTACAGACAGGTCCCTTCTGTTTGAAGCCCAGAGGATAACATGGTACTGAAGCATAAATAAAGAGTGCCACTAGCAAGGAGTAACTGGCAGCAGACAAAGCCCAAGCCAGCTAACTGTCACGATTGCTCTAGAGGGTTTATAAGCTTTATCAAATCTGTGCTAGCTAATTCACTTGCAGAGGTGTACTGATAACACGGCTTCTTTTTTCTCCTTGCTTTTATTATGAACAGAAAGATAGACAGGTCCTAAGGACAGATCCCTTCACAGCTCCTTTCTCTTCTGCCAGTATATGCCCTTCCAGTTCTCATAGATTACTAGGTTAAACTATGGATGCCTTTGAGCCAGGAGCATTTATTGAAATATAAACCAATATATTTCCCAATAAAGCTTTCTCCCCTCCCTTCTAACCTGTACATTGTGGTTTGAAGCAATGTTTTTAAAAAATATACAGTGCCGATCTGTTGTTCCTAGTCACACTTTATTTGTAAGTGGCTGTTTGTTTTTTACTCCTACAATAAACTTCATACTAAAGTTATCACTTTTGTATGCAGCCAGAGGGAATATACATAGAAGACAATGGGGTGGGGGGGAGTAGTTAAGATAGCTTTTTGCATATAATTATAACCACAATATTTATCAACATCTATTGTTGAACAATAACTTATTAATCTAAGTGACATAAATTAATACTGCCTGCTGTAAGTGCATGAAAAGTTTGGGTTGCATTTTTAACTGGTGCCTTTTGACCATCCGGAACTTGATACAGGTAGGTCCATGGATTCCCGTACTTTGCCACTTCATAGATCTACTGCTTGTAATTATGCCTGTGGCGTGACTTGGTTTTCAAAAGAAATACACCACTCTTTCCCTTGGGTTTGCTGCCTTACACTGTCATTTTGGCTGCATTCCTCCATGTTTGGTTCATCATTTTTGAAGCTTCTTCAAAGATTTCAAATGATCATCTTAACGAGCAGTATGCACAAAGGCCACTGGAATCTGAGGAAATGTTGGCAAATTCTGCAGATTTTTTTTTTTTTAAAGACTATGGGGTATTTTTAAACGCATTCCCATAAATCATATGTGAAAACACGGTAATTTATTTTCTATGTTGTTGGTTTTTATGGAATGCTTTTAAATAAAATAGATGTATTTCACCCACTCCTGCCTCTGCACAGCTCCCTGAAATGAAATCTCACTCTCTTTACTATAGATTTTCATTCCCTCCTTCCTTTCTTGGGAGAGGGCCTCAGTAGCCCTGCAGGGGAAAGATGATGTGTTTTGAAGAGGTGCTGAGGACAAAGCTAGCTGGATGGCCTAATCTGAGGATAATCCTCAACAGAGGGCCAGAATCTCATGAAATGTTTTGTCAGGCTACCAAAATCTTGCATTTCATCAGAAAGCGGCAGATGATTACATTAAATGCAGACACTATAGCGTAGGATTTCCCATTGTGATGATTTCCAGTAGTCCTAAAATTGTATTATCCTTTCATAGAAACAGCTATTCAAATTCTGCTAATTTACACTCCATACAGAGGCTTAAGTGATTTCCATGAGAGTACATGGGCTGTAGTTCAATGAAGAATTTGGCCCAATATTTTTCCTATGAAGTCGTTCTCAGCTAAACAAATATGTCTGAAGTCAATTGTCATGAAACATTGTGTTAGAATACTTATCTGTTTAAGAAATACCTAACTGCTGTAAACTTACTGTGTAAATATTTTGCCAATGTACAGTATAATTGGATGCATAGAAGTCATCAAAATTTAAAGAGGCTTTTTATCAGCAAATTAAATCTTATGCATATATTACACAGTGCATGAAAAGAGAACTGCAGGAATCTCCTTTTAAAACAATTCACAATCACTGAAGTGTTATGGAAGCAAATGTATTGTCACTGTTGGATCATATTACTAGGCAAAATTAAGATTTGCCTCCTTATGGGATCCTAACCTTGAGAAATTTAAAGTCATTTATTTCAGGTCCACAGGTAGAAAGCAAAACATTGACACACAAGAAGGTCATAAATACATACAGACCTGAAAAAGAACCCTGTGTAAGCTCAAAAGCTGCTCTCTTTCAGCAACAGAAGTTGGTCCAATAAAATATATTACCTTGCCTATCTTGTCCTTCTAATATCTTGGGACGAGTACAACTACAATAACACTGCACAAATACACTACAGTTACTTTAGATGATCTGAGCTCTAAGTTTTAAATTATCTAAGACATTTAACATTTATAGAAGATATAGCTTTTTCATAGCAGACAGTTACTGCAACGTATCATGTCTGCTATTTGATTTTCAGGTGGTAGATAGGAAAACATTAATTTATATTTAAAAGGATAAAATTCTATATAATCTGTCTTTGTAAAACCAAGATACTGACACAATAGTTTAAAAAAAATCTGATACGCTGTATGACCTAGAACACAAAGATACACACATTTTTGCCTAAATCACCATTTATTTTACGTGCATCATATACTTCTATTATTTTCATGTCTGGAAAATCACAGGGTGCTAAGTGCTGTTACATCTAAGACAAGGAGTAAACAATACAATAAAAACATATACAGCACTTTTCATGCAATAACATCCCAGGGCACTTTATATATAATATAATTTTACATAAGAAGAGCCCTATTGGATCAAACCCATAGTCCATCTAGCCCAGGAACCTGTCT
This sequence comes from Mesoclemmys tuberculata, assembly GCA_007922155.1. NCBI lineage: Eukaryota > Metazoa > Chordata > Testudines > Chelidae > Mesoclemmys > Mesoclemmys tuberculata. Next base: position 13,032,914 of record ML675631.1, read on the forward strand.
TCCAACAGTGGTTGGTGCCAGATGCTTCAGAGGAAATGGCCAGAACAGGGAAATTATAGAGTGATACATGCTCTGTCGTCCAGTCCCAGCTTCTGACAGTTGAACGTTTACGGACACCCAGAGCATGAGGTTTCATCCCTGACCATCTTGGCTATTAATCATTGATAGACCTATCCTTCATGATAGTTCTCTAGTTCTAGTTATCTAGTTCTCTTTTGAACCCAGTTATATTTTGGCCTTCACAACATACCCTCGCAATGAGTTCCACAGGTTGAGTGCATGTTATGTCAGGAAGTACTTCCTTCTGTTGGTTTTAAACCTGCTGCCTATTATTTCATCAGGTGACCTCTAGTTCTCATGTTATGTGAGGGGTAAATAACATTCCCCTATTCATTTTCTCCACACCATTCATGATTTTAGCCCTTTATCATATCCTCCTCTTAGTCGACTCTTTTCTAAAATGAACAGTTCCAGTCTTTTTAATCTCTCCTTGTATGGAAGCTGTTCCATACACCTACTCGTTGTGGTTGCCCTTCTCCGTATATTTTCTAATTCTAATATTTTTTTAGATTGGCAACCACAACTGCTTGCAGTTTTCAAGGTGTGGGCTTACCATGGATGTATATAATGGCATTATGAGATTTTCTATTTTATTATCTGCCCCTTTCCTGTTGGTTCCTAATGTTCTATTAGTTTTTCTGACTGCCATTGCATGTTTTGCCATTGCATGTTTTCAGATAACTATCCACAATGACACCAAGCCTCTTTTCTTGAGTGGCAACTGCTAATGTAGACCACATCTCCTAGTTTATTATCTGTTATTCTGTTACTGATCCATAAGTAGACCTTCCCTCTTAGCCAATGACTGCTTCCTTTATTTAAGAACCTTTGTTGAGGGACTTTGTCAAAGGCTTTTCTGAAAGTCAAAGTGCACTATATTGACTGGACCATCCCTATTTGCATGCTTGTTGACAACCTAATAAAACTCTAAATAATTGATAAGGCATGATTTCCTTTACAAATGCCGTGTTGATTCTTCCCCAACATGTCATGTTTATCTATGTCTGATAGCTCTGTTCTTTACTATAGCTTCAACCAATTTACCTGGTACTAAAATTAAGCTTACTGGCCTGTAATTGCCAGGATCACCTCTGGAGCCTTTTTAAAAAAATGGTATTACATTAGCTACCATCTTATCATCTAATACAGAGGCTAACTTAAGCAATAAGTTATATATTAGAGTTAGTAGTTCTCCAGTTTCATGTTTGAGTTTCTTCAGAATTCTTGAGTGATTATTAAATAAAAATAGTTAATTGTATGCTCGCCTAGAAAAACACTGTAGCACTTCAGTTTAGATTTGAAGGCTGAATTTTAGAATTTATAATAGTCCTGGACAACAAACTACACAAATGAGGAGTGGAATCAGAGCTAACTTAAAATCAAAGACCCTTAAATCTCAAAAGACATTATGGTATATATTGTGAGTTTAGGCACAGCACTGAGCAAACTTAAACTTGGAGCAAATTATGACACCCTGAGAAACCAAGGCATGCAAAATTAATGGGAACTTCTGAAAATTTGGGCCAGGTGTTGTATATGGGTCAAAGCTCTGCTGTCAGCATGCAAGAGGAGAGGAAAGGAGGAGAATACAAGTGGCACAGTCAGTAACAGGAGGTATAAATATAATGTAATAATATCAAAAGGAAGCTTAATATCAGAAGAGATATTATTAGAAGATGAAAAGCTTCAAGAAAGGCATTATATGTGAAGTTGCGATGCACCTGGTTGAAAGTTATTTCTCAAATTCTCAGCAAGCTGGAGTCCTCCACTCAAATTTAAAATGAAGACCAGAAAAAGAAAGTCAGCTTTGTGGAGGTGGTAAAATAAGAGCCTGGTAGCGTTGTAAGTACGTCCCTGCATATTTAGACTTGTGACTAGCATCTCATTCTGGCTTTTAGCAGATTGGATTCACAATAATACAATCAATAACAGGCAAAAGCATAGAACTCAGCCATAGTTTGGGACCAAAAATGGTATGTGTCTAATTTTAAGAAATTATTTCTTATCTACCAATTTACATCTGAAAAAAGCAAAGATACATAACCAGGGAGAGAGAATAGATCTGAATGTCATTGGTATAGCTAGAAGAAAGCAGCCTGTACAAATTACAAGTCCAACTGAAGGAAAGCATGTGGCTATGACATATCATGGCACCCAGAACAGAACTCCAAGCAATCCCACTAGTATGCTACCAGAACTAGAGGAACAAAATGAAATAAAAAGATAAGACTTAAGCGATTCATGGGCAAAGCCTGGTTGTCCCATATACTGTGACTCTCCAAGCACTTCAGCAATGGTGGAAATATATATATTAGTGAGATCCAAAAAGAATTCAAAATGAAATCTGGCCAGAGTACACCAAGAGACAGTCATTACAAGTTTCTAGTTAAATCAGTTGAAGTGCAGTACTGTGTTTGAAAAACTAACTGACATGTGTCATTAACATTTAATATTTGCATTAAGACATTACAGTATCTGAGGTGTCACTGCATTCTCAAGGAATTTGGCTAGGAAACATAATACAGAGATCAGTTTAAAACCAGGCAGTTCTCCAAAGGAAAGGGAATTTCCCCTCATCCTTAAATTAAAGTGACCACTATCTAAGTAAATGGAATAAATCTACAAAAAGACAAAAAAGAATGTATTATTATTTATATTAACAGGCAATATTCGATTGCACTCATCCCTGTAGTATCTGAGTGCTGTATCTTATATTGCTCCCAGAATTCTCAACTCTCTAATGATCCATGAAGGCTACAGACCCAGTTCAGTCAGCAGTTACATGGAAGATCTGTATTTTTGGGATTACAAAGCAGTTTAGGCCAAATTCTATCCTATCATGCATGCACAGGGGACCATTGAAGTTAAGGCTCATTCGAGAGCAGAACTGAACTCCCAGTGTTTGATTCATTATTGTTTATTTAAAATCCCCAAAATAGTATAAGCATTGTTGCACTTTAAGCTCCAAAATCTGATATTGGCAACTGCAATAGTATGCATGCACTTTTGAATGTTCCTGTCTGAAAATATGACCATGATCGTGAAAGTGGACCATTTTCGATGTTCTTTAATCAAGCAAAACATCTGTTGAAGTCAATGGGAAGTTTGTGCCATTAAGAACCAAAGATTTTCATTTTACAAGCCTTCTGCGAATGCTTCCCAATCCCAAATTTACAGCTTTCTGGATTTCTTGTTACCTGATCCTACAAACAGACCTACATGTGTGAACATTTACTTTTTCCCTGCATTGAATCACACTCAATTGAATCCAGTAGAACTCTGCATAAGAGGGATACTAAGTGGGCAGCATCATCTAGTAGGCAATGCAGAATGCCATAAATTTGTGGTTTAGAAGTACTCTTGGAAGGCATTCACCATCTAACTTTGTACCCCACACCAGCTTATAGCTGACATTTTACTTTCACCCCTTCCTGTGTTTTGGACCTTCACATGTTCTAAAATATTTTTCCTAGAATGCCCTTTTCAAAATATCACCAAACTGAAAATTTGAAAAAGTTTAGGCTTGTAGTAAGCAGCAGTACACTGGAAAAAAACGAAAACATACTAATAATGTAACGGCTACCAAAAAGCTAAGAAATATGCCATTACATTGCTTACTATATATCTGAGTATTATATCAATCAATACCAAACAGAAATTAGAAGTTATTAATTTTTCAATTTTTTAAAATCAAATATATTTTTGGTATTTGTGACTGAAAACTGGGGAAATTATGGTGAGTCATGCAAAATTAAAGAATTTAAGCATAGTAGAATCCCTGAAAAGTGTGCAGAAAGTAAGCCTTAGCAAAATAGTTGACATTTACACAATTAACAGGGTATTTTGTCTTCCCAAAGAAGAAAGTTGTTTTCAGTTGTGTACATATCAAGTTGTTTCTCTCTTCAGTGCAAGTCCCAAGTGTTTTTAATGGTTTTTGCTAAATATGATTGAAAGAAAACCATGCCTGAGGGAAATGATCCTTTGTTGGATATATACAAGGGTTGAAACAGCTTGGTCAATGAATGACCATAGCATATGAATCTAAAACTAATCTCAAAGAGCCTGAGGGTATCTAAAGCTAACCTAGTCAACTAGTCATTTTTCTATGTGCTTTGAGCTAAATACACTGTCTATAAAAGACTCCCTGTACACCTCAGAGAGAGTATTTTGTTTTTCTAACATTAACAAAGAAAAGAAGTAAGTTTTTAACCAAAAAAGTTTGATTTTTTGAAAAACAACAAAATAAATGATATTACAGGCAATCTTTTTTTTGCCATAACCTGCAAAATTCACTAAAACAGGAATCAATCCTGCAAGGTGCTGAGCTACATTGTAAATATGTGAGAAATCCTGCTGAAGTCAACTTGATTTCATTGGGAATGCTTATGCGCTAAAAGTTAAGCATGTGATTGTTTCACTGGATCAGGGCCCAGAATGTTCAACACCTTGCACGGTTGAGCCCACTGTTACCAGTATTTTCCATAGATTGTTTAGAATAATTAAGCAATTTTAATTTGATTTACAAAAAGCAAATACTGATTTTTCCAAAGACGCTAAGCACCAATCAGTTTCCATTGAAGTCATTAGCTGATCAGTCCTTTTGAAAATATTTAACTCCTGTTTTTGAAAATTTCAGCTGGGGTGTAAACAGGCCTGATTTTGCATTTCTTGAGCAACCAAAGTTCCCTCTAGTGTCAGTGGGACTAATTCTGCTGTCGTTTACACTGGTGTAAATCCATCAGTGGAATTGCCCTAGACTTCAACTTGTGTAACTAAGAGCATCATTTGGCCCAACTCATCAAATTTTGTCATGTTAGAGACCTTAATTTATATCATTTTAATCTCGTACTGTATACTTAATTTCTCCAAACCCAAATGTTAACATTTAACTTTCAGCAAAATTTGTTGAAGTTGGTTGGTTGGTTTTAGCTATTTGTATATTTAAGCTTTCAAGTTTTTTCTAGGACCAGAGACAGAAATGCAAGAACAGTGCAAGAAAGTCAGTTCTTGAGAGATTACCAAACCAGTTTTACAGACCCAAATGTTAAGCTGCAGACAAGCATCCAAACTTTGAAGCAATTATCAAATCCAAATGGAACCTCAGCATCTTTTGAGCTTCACCCTTTACTAATTCTACAGCTACAAACTAAGGTAGATGAATCTGTATCAAGAAGCATTTATTTGTCTTATACACTAAATATTCCCCAGAGGCTGGCTTTATCCAAAATAAATCTATTTTTATTTTGATCCATCTTACCAGGAATCTCAGCAAATGCACTGAATTGAATTTTGTGAGCAACTAATGGACCATTACCATATTTTGCAACAAAACTACATCACACTGAGAAACTGCTGTGCAAACAAAGGCTAGGTGTGGGGTGAGAGAATCTGTGTGAAAAATATTAAGTCCCCTGTGTACCATGTGATGTGCAATTTTCATTGCACTCTGAGAGATACTTGTACAGCCCTGTTGGTTGTATTGATCACAATGGGTCTTTCCTAATAGAGTTACAAGACATTTTCAGTTGCAAAATTGGAAACCTATGGGAAATGGGATCCAATCATTTGTAGCTCTGTTTTGCTAAGGCCAGCTCTGCCTCGTTCCTTCTATTCTGTTGGGTCTTAAATATAATATAATACCAGCACATCCACAGCTAAGAAGCATGGTGGCGGCACAGCTTAGGAGTTTCTATGAAACAAAAACCAAATCTTCTTGATAGTTTACATGAAGTAAGTTAATTTTTTCTTATTATCAATTGCTGTGGAACTTCACTTCTGGATTCCAGGGTTTCTGGACTGCTGAAATACAGAAGGACAAACAGAGTGGTATTTATGCTCTTGTGTCATTTTGATAGGCACATTAATGAATGTATGTACAGACAGAATGACAGACAGAATTTTTATGCCAGGCAGAGGCAGAAAGTATTGGAAATCTCATGAGACAATCTGTTATTTCACACAAGAATCCCAGTGCACAGTGAGTTTGGATAAGCATCCATATTTTGGGTGGTTACCTGATTCAAATCAAACAGATGAAGCTTTAAGGTTTGCTCATCACATGCCTCATGTTAATCTGACATTGAGAGAAGGAAAGGTTAAAATACCAAAACAAAATAGAATTTTTCTTTGTTCTTTTTGAGAGTTTTCCAGAAAACGTGACATAAATGATCAACACAAAAGTCACCTAGCACAATCCCCGACCACAATCTGCTTCATCCCTGAAAATAAAACCAATATCTTTAGAAACTTTTTTCCAACAAGGAAAGAAAATTACAAAATAAAGTACTCACAATAAGTAAAACAGATATTTGATTTTCCCCACTTAATAATGATTTTTATGGACTTTCATTCTGTGTCTATCCAGTTATCTGCCTGAAGTTTTGAGGAACTAAGTAACAAAAGGTCCATTCCAGCAAATAGCTGAACATCTTCAACTTCCATTGATTTGAGGTTTGAGGACCTCAGCACTTTATACAATCTGTCTATTAGGCACTAATCCCGTTCCCAAAGAAGTGAGTGGAAAGACTTCCATTGACTTAACTGGAAATTGGATTGGGACCCTCAGTGAGCATGAAGCAATGGCAGAAAGTATTAGACCCACATTTGTAAAAGACGTGGGAGAATTGCTAAAATCCCCACAATTATGCTATTGCTGACTTCAGTTACTCTGATATAAGGGAATGGAAGGAAAATAAAGTGGTTAATGTGGTTTAACAAAGGGCACGTCAAGGATCTCCCTTCCCAACTGGGAAATGCTGATGTAGATAAAATGCAAACCATGAAAATGTATCATGGCAAATAGGACTGTTCTGATATGATGTACATGTTTCATCTTCACGGAGAGCTGGATTCTGATGCTGTTATGCATGCCAAATAGCTGCTTACTCTATATATAGTCCTATTGAGTTCTATGAAACTGTTTGTGGACTATGGTACTATTCATTATAAATAAGGGTATCAGAAACTGGTCTTAAGTAACAAGCAATCTTACTGGCAAAAAAATGACCACCACTTTGGGACACCAGGAGAAAGAAACATTTTTGGTAAATTTTTCCCAAAAAAACAAGAAGGCAAATTTCAGCACTTTTTCATCCAATGCAAATATTTTTGTGAAGCACTTCCATGAGGGCTCTGTTAGCAATCTTACTAGCTTCACCATCATAGCTCGAATGCAGTACTTTTCCATATTACTCAAAGAACTTCACAGATAGAGGGAGACAGAGGCACAGAGAGTTGGAGTGATTTGCCCAAGGTCACAGAGTACTATAGCTGAGCAAATAATTGATGTATCTCTTTGGTGGCTGAACTGAAAAATAAAAACAAACCAGTTTGGTACATTTGAAATCAAAACTGATTTTTTTTTCAGTTTTATTCAACAAAACTCAAAACTAAAAAATATTAAAAAATCACTGTGGTCAAACAAAACGTTTCAAATGTTGTTTTGAAAGTGTCAATTTGAAAAATGTTTTGAAACAAAATATTGCAACTATTTGTTTCAAAAATGTCAAAACTGAATTTTTCAACATTTTCTAATTTTTTTCACAGCTAAAACTATTACTAAGTGTTTGACCCAAATTCATTAATTGTTTTGGTGTTCCAAAAACATACACAGTATATCAGTGGTGGAGCATAGATTAGAACCGAGGTCTCCTAACTCCCCATCCAGCGTTCTATCTACTGGACCACATCACCTCCCCAAAGACAATCTCATATGTCAACATTGAGAATATGATATCATTCCAGAATTACTAAGAATTACTTTGTAGTTGAGTTTATATTTAAAATTTCTATGCCATAATAAGTCATAATAAGTCATAATAAGTACTGTAGCGTGTTATATATAAGTCTTCCCTAGAACTGACATGCCACAATTTAAATGCTTATGAGCCAAATTTTGTACTCAGTTACATCAGTGCATCCCGCTGAAGTCAATAAAGTTCACCACTGTGCCAGAAAACAGAATTTGCCTGGTATGCATTCCAGTAAAAACTACCTTATCTAAAGAGACTATACAGAAAAGAAAAAATGTGCATCATTCCAAATTGAAAGAGAATGAAATGCAGCACAATTGAACATAGGAACATTTAACAGCCCAAAGAGAATGATATGGTCCATGAAGACTTGCCCTCACAACCTCAGGAAATACAAATCAATCTGTGTTTCATCATCTGAAACTTGAACTTCTAGCTAGTAGCTCTATCCTATTCTCCTTTCCTTCTTCAAAAACTCCTCCTTGAACAGATTTACACTATTTGTTTCTAGTGCTGACTTCAGCAGTTTGTTCCAGACCATATTTCAACTACCCTTTATATAAAGCTGTTCTATCTGAATATATCGGAGTCCCTAAATTCTAGTACATACATTGGAGTGGATACAAAAGTAATTTTAGTGTGGCTGGCAGCTAGCCTAACTCCTGTCTTGTCCCTCTCCTCCCCCCTCCACCCGTCTAATAGTTAATTTCTTGGCATCAAAGACTTGGAATGCCATACAGAAAGGCTGATGTACCCAAATACCATGAGAGACACCCAACTTGAACTTGCCATAGACTTAAAAGAAAATATGTTTGCAAGATATTTGTAGTCTCTTTCATCACTGTGTCAAAGATAAGGAAAATCCTGAAAGAAACCTCTACACTTCTTCACCCATAGAGAGTGGACAAATTAATGGTATGAAAAAAATTGGGCAAATTCTGAAACGAAAAAAAAATATTCGTTTGTTCTAATAAAAAGTGTGAAATTACTTCAATGGTATTCAGAGCACCTTTTATTTGCTGACGACAAATAGTTTTATGAATAATTGTTAGCAAAGATATTCACAGAAAGAGAAATTGTCACAAATACTCTTGCTTCAGAAGGGTCCATGTGGTCAAATTGAAAGCTTGAAAGAGTCATCAAGGAAGCAGGAGAAATACCATAGAATTTAGATGACTGATCATAGAGCATGAATAATGAACATTGGAAGCAGTATTCACAAACAGTTGTTAAGCAATCCTTGAGGTTGAAATATGCTGATATCAACTATTCATTAAATTATTTTGAATATACAGACTAGTTATAAAATCAAACTCTTCCCACAGGTAAATTGTGGGCAGAAAAGGTGACTAAATTCATTGAAGAAATTGTTCATTGCAAATACTTCACCCAGCTCTCAGTGGAATACAGCATGATTGCAGAGCTATATGGCAATGAAGATAGGCTTTCAGACTTGGAATATAACCACATTTGCAACTTGTTAGTCTCAAAAGAAAAACACATGATTCTGAATTTTTACTGCTGTGGATCCGCGATTGCTAACTTGCGTCATTTCAGCTCACTTGTGTAAAATCCACTTCCATGCATAGGCTAAGGTTAGGAAATAAATTGACAATCTATCTAGCATGCTGTAACTTTCATCGAAGGTGACATATTTTTCCAGACATAATAACCTCCATTAGGGATATTTTTAAAAATTTACAAAACCTGCTTGATGTCCGAAAAATTGTTTCTCCCATTCTTTTGAAGCAGAAGAAAGGTCAATGCTAACTACAATATGTTGCAGATTATATTTGTTTTTCAGGGAAATATTTAGGAGGTATATCCAACAAGTGATATCTGCTCCTCAGTCATCCGGAGGCGGGTGATGTTTAACCAGTATAGAGTTACAGTACTAGAAATGCCTTGCACAACACTGAATGTAATGAAAATTCTTCTATTTCGTTAACAATTTACCTTTATCATTATTTCTTACTAATTTAAGGAGAGAAGTCTATTAATCACCACATACAGAGAAAGAAAATTGCATCCTTAGCATAAAAAGAAATTATCAACCTAAAATTCAAATTCTTTCAGAGAATTTGTAAAGTGAAAAATTTTGAATAGCTCTAATAGAACAAATGGACAAGAAAAGATAATGCATCTTTTGAAATACAAACCTGAAAAGATGTTATGCTCAATTACCCCAACAAAAGATTTGGAATCCAACAATATCCCCTGTGGAATACCACTGCTAAACAAGAATGCTAAATCAAAAGATGTAAATTAAGCATGATATACACTAGGCACCAACAGGAAGCACACATTAGCAAATGTCCAGTGGGACTGGTGGGTCTGTATTTCACCAAGTCACTTGATCGGCATGGAGGGCTGGCACGGGAGCTGCAAAAAGATGCTGATGAAGAGCAGTCCTTCAGACTTGTTCTCATAGTGATAGCCAAACTGAAAGGAGAAGCAGCAGAAGCACTTACCAGACAGTGACACAGGAGGACGAGAGGATACGGGTGGCATATACAGAAGGGAAGGAAATGGAGTGATCTGAAGTACCGTTCATATTGTCACCACTTCACTGGAGAGGACCTTCTGGCAGTCCGTTGGGACCACCGCCCTGGGAGCATCAGCAACAGCATGTCATGATCTCACAATCCAGCCTTAAAGAGGACACTGAAACCCTTTTTGCGTTCTAGTTTCTAGGTCCAGCTGAGGTGTGCCTCCAGCCACGCTGCAGAGTGAGCAGAAGACAGCATGGGAATGGAAACTTCCATTTTCAGAGAGAGCAGAGGAAAGTGGGGAAGCTTTCAGCCAGTCATAGAGGGCGCTAGGCCTGGGGCGGGAGGGAGGCAGTGTATTCAGCCAGGCTGCTATTTCCAGCACTGCTCATGAGAGCTACTGAGCATGTTCCGGAGGGGTGCTGTCAACAGTTCGATTTGGAATATTTGTGCACAGTCATTTATGCTGAACTGCTGGGTAGACAATGCAGAACACTTCTGAGGGAAGGGATGCTGTTGTCATGAGAGTACTAAGAACACTACTCCAATTTAGATTAAACAGTTCTTATGATCTTCACAGAGACTGCACGGTTTTGTCTAGATATGAATTTTTGGTCATACAAAAGAATTCTGAATTTCTGGGTAATGGTACATGAGCCCAAAAGAGTCCATTGTTGCTTGTCAGATGTTAGAAAAATTCAGTCCTCACTGAATTCCACTGAATTTCTATTACTTCTTTCCTGCCCAAAGGTTAGGCTCTCTAATAAACTCAGACACATCAAAATCTCAAATCCAAGTATTTCTCCATCACACTTTCCATTTGATCCTCAGTACACGAAATTTTTCCATAACTTAGACCAAAAGTATCTTTAGCTATACCTCCAGTGTGACTTTAAAAGCCTTGTTTCTCTTCCGCCCTGGAGGGCTTTGTCTACTCATTCTCACACTGCCTGTCCCTCATTCTGTTTTTCTTCAATTATCAACCAAGCGGACAGTCAATAAGGCATAATAAGGAAGAAACTGGATGGGTTTGAGGATTACCATATTGGAAACAGCAAAGTAAAGGCTTATCTAATATTTTCAGCCCTTTAGTTTAATATAAAGTTTATATTAGAATTTTCCAGGACTGGTAAACTGGAGGAAATCAAAATTATAAAAGAAGCTGGGCAAGACCTATGCCCCTTTACAAAGGCCACAAAACTCAGAAATGTCACATTACCTGTTTATGAAGGCAATACGAAGAAATTCTTCACCTCCTGTGTGCTGTGGAGCAGATCTCTGTACAGCTCTCCATTTGCAAACACGGAAGAGGAATTATGGGCAGGTCAGAGGCACGCCCAATGGGTCAACAAATAGGATACATGTACTCTTTTAGGCAAAACCCTTTGGGATAGGGAGAGACGATACCTCCTTCCCTATGACCCAACAACAACCTGCCTGCTTGGAGCTGATGACTCCAGCCGTGCAATCAGCTGGTATGGAGCAAATCCATTTTACACTAACTTTGTTCTGAGGGTTAGGATTTTGGTTGAGTTGAGGCTAATTTTCTAATCTGACTGCCCAAATCCTACATTTGGTAAAGCTTTCAGGCTTTTAAGGACTGAATTTTGCACCACAGTGGGTGCCCAGCTGAAAAGAACAAGTTTGAAAATAAAGCCCAGTGAATGTAACACTGATGACCGTTATAAAGGAATAGTAATGAGTAAAGAGAACATAAGGGAGAAAGAGGTATCTGGACAAACTAATGGCCAAAATGCCAGGGTGGATGAAAGCACTGTTTATACAGCACCTAAAACCACAGGTCTTTACTAGGGCTTCTAGGTGCTACAGTTATACAAGCAGTAATATTCTTACGATCTGCTCTTGGACAAAAAAATTAAATGTTACAGCCACTATTCTGAGAAGTGGTACCACTTCATACTAACGCTGCTGGAGCAGCAGGGGTGAGGGGGAGCACAGGCTTATTTAGTACTGCTGACAAAAGAAAACAACTGAGTGCTTCCCCCCTTTGTTTTATTCTTTTTTTTTCCCTTTTTCTCTTTACATCCCCCTCCCACACTTGATTAAAATAAAACCCAACAGTCAAGATGTGAACCAGTACATATAATTGTTACAGTATCCTAACTGAATGGTCCAAAACACTACAATTTACAATTGTATAAGAAGCAGGGTTACTTTTGCAGAAAATAATAAAATAACTTACCCACAGCCACAATACTGCCTGTACTTCTTGTCCCTCATATCCTAATCACTGGGCCACATTTTGGTATTTCCACAAGAGGAGCCACTACATCTTGAAAAAACCCTACCTATATCCGAATCCAAACCTCATATTAAATTCATCAACTACCCAGATTCACTTTTAAGTTGTCTCTGAATGCTTATGTTGTGTGGGTTCAAAACCCTATGAATTACTAAAATCAGAGCAACACTTTTTTGTCAACTGCAACATAAAACTAAGGCAAGAAAAACATAACTGATGTGCTGTAATATGAAAAACTGCCATTACATTTAATGCCTTTCTAACAAAGAATATTGCATTTATTATCATGAATAAATTCACAGATTTATAATCCATCAGACGTTCTACTTTATTTTTCAGTATAAAATAAATATGGCTGGAGTATAAGATTATGACTTCACCATTATTTTGTAAAACCATTTAATTTAAACTGAGAGTCTTACTAGCCTGATATAATAAAACTAGAAATAGCAAGGAGAACCATCAAATTACTGTAAAACAGTAGCCCGTTGCAACAAAGGTGGACTTTCTTGTGAAACTGCTGGGTTTTATCACTGTTTAATGATTTGTTGCACTATTTATAGGATAAACAATAAATCTAACATGATTCATCATATTACCCAATAAATCATGTGACAAATCATTAAGCAGAGTGATAAAATCAAGTGTTTTAGAAATAAGTTAATCTATGATGCCAATGTGTAAACTAAACAGTTGCTTAAGAACCCTATTTACTAATCATTTTTACATAAAGGAAGATTGATGATTATGTAGATTAAACGTGTACTAATTCCTATAAACTGCAGATAATCATATGTTCTGTGTAGGTCTGCTTAAAGAGAAAAAATGTAACAAAAAGACATACTATGAAAATATGTAGTGTCATTTTGGTATTATTTGTATATTTACCAAGATTTTCCTGCAGTGTGTTTTCATTCTTGAGCCTACTTTTGTTTTTGGTGAAGAAATAGTTAATTCAGTGTGTGCTACACAGTTGTTGAACAGAGACTATATTTTAGCTATAAATTCTGTAATATCCTAATTAACACATTAATTAAGACTTGGTGACTGGTTCTAATGTTTCTTCATTCTTTGGTCTGAATATAACCCTGTACTCTTTCTCATTTGTGACAACTGTGTTTATAGTTTCTCTACCCATAGAGCTGCATGGCACTTTGAATTATACTCAAGAGTATATGGGCATCACGTCACATTTGTGTGCCTGATATCATACATGACTAGCTGCGCTCCAGCCAGGGTCCTTAATGTACATTCTACAGATGGACTACCCTCTGAATGCTTAGCCAGATATTAAGTTAAATCTTTTTGGAGTCAAGCTTGTTTCACATCAGTTATACAAACATATTGGTTCCTTTAAAAGGACAAATGCATTGAGAGGAAAAAAGGGAATCTAGGTTGGAAATCTAGAAAAATCATTTTAAATTTCAGTTTAGCCTTTAAATTTAAGAATCTCTTCCCTCGGAATTAGTGTGATCTTGGGTTTTTTATTTTTGTTTTGCTTTAATCTACAAATAGAGTACTTGAGCAATATTTATGGAGACGTACATAAGAAGCATAGATAGTTTAACCATGAAGGAAATATAAACAGCAAGGAGAAAACTTTCCTTTTCACTTTTAATTTTGTATTAAAATGCAACAAAGCTGACAAGATAGTGTCAAACAAGATACTTTGCAGTCCTGAATTTTTCTCAAAAAGAAAAAAAGAGTTAACATTTATATGCTACTGTCTGTCTATCTGTCTATCTATTTATCATATTGGGACTATGTCAGACATTCTGTACTCACTCAATAAGACTATTTTGAGAGCAAGGCATTACCCTCTTACAAGTTCACAAAGCAAAGTGGGAGAGGCAGAGGGCAAGCCTGGGGCTGGACTGGTGACTAAGTCAGAGAGACTGAGAGGAAAAGGGAGCACAGGGAATCATATAGCTTAAGATAAAAGACCAACTTTATGTGTTTCATACAAAAAAAACCTCTGAGAGATGGAATGGATGGAAGAGGTAGGCAATTTAAGGTATCACACAGTGTGGGTGAGGGGGATAATTTGTTATGCCATTATTTTGTTTTTCATGTGCAGGAGTCCCATAGATGTAAAACATAAGAAGCGGGAATGTGACAGAATCATATGTCTGTAGTCCCTTGTCACGGCCTTTTTCATAACCTTCTCATCTTCCTCTTCACTTTTCAATGAAGACATTTTAACCATTATGAACAGCATCTCAGCTGAGGATGCACGTGAGAAAACACAAAACTCGCCTTCCTAGATTCACTTGTGTTTCACAGGATAAGATAGAATCAAGGCATTAAACTCAGCCCCTTCAATGACTTCCTCAATATCATTAGTTCTTACTTCATGGCCTGACTGACCTAAGGGCCCATCTACACCATTCTGTGCAGACTAAAGAACTACATAGACGAGCCCTAAGTCAGGGTAATAAAGTACATTCAGGTCCTTGAAAATTAAATTATCTTGCAGGTACCTTGCTTCTTTAGTGACTGTCTTTATCACAGTGATGCTGCTCTTTACTTTACAGAACTTTAAAATCACCATATAACTGCAGGTGAGGCATAAGCTTTTTTCCTTTCAATTTTGCCTCATGACTCTACTTCCTCTGATTCCCATAGTCACTGCCCAGTGAGACATAGTAAGATCCAGAGAGGATAGACACAGAGCGGCTAGGGAGGTGAGGAGCATGGCCAGCATCTGATCAAGGACCTTGGGAGGGAAGAAAGAAAAGGATCTACTACAGCAAATGGTGTTTGTAGGACAAGGAAGTGGGGGAGAACAATGATCCTTAAAATCTCTGTGTTATTTTGTGGGGCCTTTGTGGGGTAAGAGTGTAAAGCTTTGAGGAAAGAAATTGGGAGCATATGTGAGAGAAGCACTAGGAGCCTTATCCAAAGCCCTTTACAGTCAATGGGAATTTTTCCATGGAGTTTCGGATTGGGTCCCAGGAGGTCAAGCCTCCCAAATTTCAAGTAAGCGCTGCCCCTTGTCGTTGAGAAGCAGGGGTCTTTCTGTGCTCCCTTCTGCACTCTGCTCATTGGGGGTGGGGGTGCGGGAAGGTAGTGTACGGTATTCATGCTCTTCCTTTAACTAGTTCTGGTAGCCGACTTTCAAAGAAGTTGAGCATGTCCTTACTTCCCATGCAAATCAGCAGTCTCTCTAAATCTCCCAGTTCTCTCTAAAACTGAGTTGACTGCATCTTCCAAACCAAACCAAAGGGGCCTGCCTGCTCTCTGAAGAAAAAGATCTATTGATTCCTTAAAAGTGACCTATATTTACCTTTTGCTTCTATAATTCTCTCTCCTCCTCACTCTCTCTCTATTTTACCCTTTCCCCTCTCAGACAATTTTTCTTGGTATCTTCCCTCCTTCTCTCTCTCTTTCTTTCCTCCATTTTTCCCCAGTTCCTCCCTCTCCCTGTTTCTTTTGTTTCTCTTTCATCTTCCCTGAGTTATATTTATCACTCTCTCTGCTCCAGCTCTGGCTGGTTAACTCTAGCATTCACCACAAACAGGTGTCTACACCACAGCATCCAGCCATGTTAGTTAACGCGCATTAAAACACAACTATGAATTGGAGTGCTAACAAACCCCAAGGGTTTCTGCTCTCTTCAGTGATTCTTTCTACTCTTGGCTGTCCCCTGGAGCTGTATGCCTCTCACTGCAACAGCAGACAGAACTAACAGCACCTGGGAAAAGGAGGTCACCAGTAATAGCATCCCCAAATGCAAGGGTAGGTTCAGCCTCCCCCATCCATTCCCTATATTAGGTCCAATGAGAAGGGGTCACAACAGAAAAATGGCCCATCCCCCTTCCTCCAGGTCCTCCCACACACATAGCCTTCCTTCTTAAGAAACCCCCTTTCTGCTCTCTGCCCCCCAGTCCAACCGAAGAACCCTTCATCCAACCTGCAACTAGAGATCCTCTTTTCCCGTCCTCTGACAGAACTCCACCTCCGCGTTGTATTTCCTGTGACCTGATTTCTCTCCACAGAATACAAGGAACTGCCATTGAGTCCAAGGGGAGCTAGTTACTCATATCATATGAGCACACGA
This sequence comes from Mesoclemmys tuberculata, assembly GCA_007922155.1. Taxonomy (NCBI): domain Eukaryota; kingdom Metazoa; phylum Chordata; order Testudines; family Chelidae; genus Mesoclemmys; species Mesoclemmys tuberculata. The sequence continues at coordinate 13,049,537 of ML675631.1, forward strand.
GAGCCTCGGGTGGCAAGAGGTAGGAGTTCTACCAAGCCTCAGCCTCATTCATGGCAAGGGGCCTCTAAAACCCTAACAGCTCTTGCCTCCTTAGGTAGCTGCTAAGACCTCCAACCTGACCCTTTTTTTTTTTTTTTTTTACTATCCTACTTTTCTTCTGTCTCTAAAATTGTCTGGTGACTTCACTGAAACTCTGACTGGGCCTTTGAACCCAAAAGAACCAAAGCTACCAGAGAAAGCATGTGATCATGTGCCATTATGGAAGAAGCAGGTAACTCTTGGTCACACCTGCACTCCCCTGCACTAAAGTCTGCTAATTTGGTTTCTAACATTTTTCTGTGTAGCAATAGAGCAAGAGCTGCCTTTACAACAGACAGCCTCAGATCATATTGTGTGGATTCAATTAGAGCTACACAACCTTTGAAATACACAGAACAGCAATGGTTTCAAAGAAGCGGCTAATTCGCTGATAAACTCAAGATTCAAAGATTCTTCAGACAGAGACTTCTTAAAAGCTGGTTTTCAATATTATAATAGCAAAGCTAGCCAACAGCCAACCACAAATACAAGGTAATATCCCAAATCTCTGTCACATGCAGAAAGTCTGTTGACTTTTTAGTAGAAGTTCTGTCTGCAGATAATATGAAAAAACAGTCATTTCTTATACATTAGCAATGGTATGTTTCTCCTACCATTACTGTATGTAATGAAGACATCTGCAAAGAGGTAGGCAGGTCATGTGGGAACTCTATAGCTAAATCATTCATCAACACTTTGAAAATGTACACCTATCAGTATTTGTTTAGCTAGATTTCAATGTCTAGGATTAAAGGTTCTTATTTAAAATAACATTATAACTTATTTTAAGGTAGGCTGGTTAAATAAATTCAAAGTAAAGGACTAGATTTTTTAACATATTTTAAACAGAAACACTTTGCCATATTTTCTGTAGGCTTGAAAGCTTATTTTAAGTTTCCAAATAAATCTATCTAAAGATAACATCTTTTTAAAAAAATGTGTTTCAAGCTAGTAATGTGCATTGCAAATTGCAGTCTTAAAACTTTAAATTAAATTTTCTGTTGGTCAAAATATACAGAAATTTAGATATTTATAATTGCAAGATTTTCAAAGGATTTCAGGGCCAGGTTTTCACGTATTCAGCTCCCACCTTTAGGGCCAGAATTTCAAAAGCCTTCCATTTAGGCATGCATAAGGACAAGATTTGCAAAAATGTCCCATGGTTTGCCCTGTGATGCTTATGACTGCATTTTAAAAGGGGTTCGGCACCAAAAATGCTTTTAAAAATTTGGTGCCTAACTGGGAGCTGGACTCTTCTGAAAATCTCACCCAGTTATGGGTGCAGAGCTATTTTGAAAATCTGGCCTGTAAATATCAGCAGTATAATAATGCCAGATTTATTGACCTTCAATAAGTAGTTCCACAGGGGATAGTCTCCTTGCAGCATACATTGTACTTCCATTTAATATGAACCTGTTATGTTATTTTGGTTCACATACAGCCTTATTTTTGTATCTACCTTGTTACACAACTGACAGGTACTCTACACCCAGAGGGCCCTGAATCATTTTAGTCCACAAAGAAAAACCCAGTTTCAGACAAAAATTGAATGGAAATTGTATTGAGGGACCATTGTATTGAGGGATCTGCAGAGAGTCATGTTTTCTGAACTGTTAGTCTGTTCATTGCTGGTAGAGGTAAATAGCAGTAAGAATATTAACAACCAGACCTCAGGCAGTCATAAAGACCAGCCTAAGGTGATTTGAGATGTCATCTTATACTTTTAACCCATTATAAAGAATCAATAAAAGCCAAAGTCTGCATGCAAATGCATATCATATTTAAACCTAATTAAAGGTTATCTTTGTACTGTTCTCTGGTACCCTTCAGTGAGGATAATTTCATCTTCCAGTCATGATCTTTCTGCACACATTCAATTCTACATACCAGGGCAAGTGTTCAGCTGACTTCCTAAATCCACCATAAGAGACAATAAAGGCTTTTTGTTAAGTTTCTATTCAAATTTTACAACACAGTAAGTTTAAGGTTCCTCACCCCCGACCTGACATTATGTCTGTGCTTTGCTGAGAAGTCAAAATGCATATGATCTACTTAAAAAATAAAAATATTTTCTTCTTGATCCAACATTTATAATATTTTCTACTGAGCAGATTTTACTTCAATAAAGTGGTTCATGTAAACATTAAAAAAAGCTGTCAAAACCTGCATGAGTTGTTTAAACATCATGAATAAGAACCAGTAACAATGAAGATGTGCTGCCTTCACATTTGGCCATGTGCCACAGCTCTAAAGAGGAGTCCATCTAGAACATGCAGTGCATTACCCTGTTGAGCAAGCTTTCTTTTTTCCCTAAAGTAAAACATTTTTGACAAGCAGCTCATCTATAGCCATTTCACACAGCTTTTCTTTCATTTGCATTCTCATTAGAATAATGTGATTTTGCAGAGTGGAATGTGGAAGTGCTCACCACATAGTGAAAACATTGAACCCCACATCCAAGGTGATAATC
>ML675631.1:13057084-13066256 GCA_007922155.1 Mesoclemmys tuberculata
TCCTAAGTGACCCATAAAAAGACTCTCAAATATGAGGTTTATAACTTTAGTTATAGTAATTGTATGCTTGATATGTCTGAATACAAAATAAATGGACAAGATCAAGAGCCTGTGTATATATTTTCCCTAGTCTTATATCAGACTTTACTTTCTCTGTCTTTTAAAATCTATTCTAAGCATATAGGAAACAAAACAAGGCAAAAATATCATTTGAAAAAGTAGTTAGGACAAAATGTACATATAACTTACCTCAGTGAAGTTACTTTAGTTCTGATCATTTTCTGAGGACAAGTGAAATCCACATTTGAGTTTCACTGAACTTGTCTGGAGAAAAAAATGTACATTGGAAATTATGTAGTTACAGAAACTGAAGGTCAGAATACAAAGAGCTAGAGAAGACACCTCAGAAATAAGGAATATGCTGTGGAACTCCCAAGGGACAGCAAAGAAGACCTTTTATTTATCAACTTCAAATCTACTCTTCTTGTTCAATTAAAGGGCCAAATTAGTATTGATATTTCCTACAGTACACGAACAACTGAAATAAGTGTGTTGACTCTCCATAAAAGTGATAAAGTTAGAAGTTACAATGAAAGATTATTCAGAATGCATACTTTAAAGATGTGAATATTTAAACCCAAACCATCTGCAATAGTCATTCATCATTCAATAGCATTTCAAAGCATTACCAAACTAATGTTGTGGTCATTACAATTAGTTATTTGAATAAAGTATCTTGATTGGAATTATCATCTCAGTTCTTATATACAACTAGAATTTATTTATTTATTATTATTATATAAATATATATATATTATATATTTGATTTCCTGCCTTTCTGGGAAAGATAGATGTTTGTTACTAGATGACTAGTGTACAGTCTACTAGCCCTACCTCACTATCCTTTTGACTATATACATGAAATCTTGGATTTAATTCACATCTTATATCATCAGTTCATCTAACATAAATCTAATGATCATGTCATTAGAGAAAGAGACGCATGTCTGTCTCTCTGTCTTTCTCATCTTCCTCTCTCTTGGAAAGCGAGACAGTTATCACAGAAACAGGTGTTGATATGGCTGATATCTTGATTGTTAATAGCACATAGCTGAAAATGCACTTTGATTAATTCTTTAATGCCATAAAGAGCTAATATAACACATTATATTATTTATCATTGGTTACTGCACCACCTTTTTGTGCCTATGCCCCACCCCACCAGTATTTCTTTGGAGAGAAATCTTCACTTATAGCAAACTCTGTCAAGAAATAAGAAAAGATATAATTGGTCTAGGTCTCCTCAATGAAAAGAGGCACTAAACAATCTGATATGTACTATTAAGAAGTGGAACTTTCAGGGGGTTGAGTGTCCTCCAATACCATTAACTTCAATGGGAATGGAGGGCACCCAACCCTTCGTAGGAGGCTCTCAGCTAGGCCCAACCCTCAGCACAGTTCATACTTCTAGACCAAACAAGTGAACTACAAAAGACTTGATGCAGAAATCCAGAGTCAGTTATAAATTATTTTGTTTAAACAAAATAAATCTGCTTTTACTATCCTGTAAGTAAGGCATTTGGTTAAAGAGGTAAAGGCTGAGTTATCACGAATTAATGCATTCCTATCTTTTGCCCTTAACTCTCACTGTGTAAGTATTTATCCTTTCTCTGTGATAACTGCAGTAGAGTATGGTCCTGCAAACCACATTAACTTTACAAAACAGGATAATACACCTTAATATCTTCAAAAAATATAGCCCCAAACAGATGGGATACTGATGCTGAAAGGCTGGTCTTTCAAATCTATCATCATTATGAAAACACTGTTAAACCTTGGATGCTGTGTGCCCAGCTGGATTAATTAATACCCACCAGTCATTGACCTTTCACTGAGAGTGCGGACAATCATTCCCCCAAAGACAGATGATCCTCTCATTTGCCTTGTATGGCTGATGCAAATAGGTCCCTTTATTCAAAAGATAAGAAAAAAGTTTTAAAATCCCAGTATCTGTCACTTTTTTTTTCATATTAAATTGTATATCATTGAATATTCATAAAAATGTGGATCAATAATATTTGCCAGATTCTGCAAGGATTTGCTTATGTGCAACTCCACTGACTTCACTGAGGTTACACAGCATGTAAGTCACTGCAGAATTGGATCATTTAATTATAAACACATTTCACCACCCACATATAGTATACGTGTGTATCACATTCAAGAAAATAAATCTCAACATTTTTCCACACTACGTGAAAAAATAGTATATTAATTCTATAGGTCACTCTCCTGAAAAGGGAACAATTTCTATGAAACTTTTTGCCACATGGAGTCTTAATGAAGTCATTCTTCAGTGAACTGTAACAGCTCTCTAACAGCACATACCACTATATACAACATGCACACTGGGAAAGAGTGAGAGAAAAACCAATCCAATTGAAATGGGAGGGGAAGTTTTTGTAGGAAGAATAAAATTGCCAAAGTTGGAATGTGGTCAGGATACCAGGATTAATGCCTTTACTCTTGAAATACATACCACAAATGATCAGAAACTCAGTATTGTATCTTATCCAGATAAATGCTGGCAAAATGTTGCCCATTCACACTATGTTGGGGAATTCAATATTGACTCAGACGGAGGTGTGTCATCTTCTGAACAAACAAGGGCACTTCTACAGTCCTTCGAAGTCTCATCTAAGTACAGACTTGGCCTGACCCTGTTTCCTAGCATCCTGATCTTGAGATCAGAGTCCAGAGAGGTGTGGCTACAAACTAAGGTCATGATCCAGCAAAGAATTTAAGCACATGCTTTAATTTTAGGCCTCTGAGTAGTCTCATTGAAGTCAGTGGAATTAATTGTGTACTTGAAGTTAAGCACATGATTAAGTGCTTTACAGGATCAGGAACTTAGTTTGCATCCATGCCTCTTTGGATTGTGATCCTAAGATCAGGGTTATAGGAAACAGAGTCAGGCCAGGTCAGTACTTGGATGCACCTAAGGATATTAAAATAAGGTACACTGATGAACACAACAGATGATGGGGCAGCCTCAGCATTCTTTATTTTCTTCCATCATGGATGATTCTACTGAGCATAATCAGAGATTCAAAAACTTGTGTCCCCTTGTGATTTCTGTTCATCTTATCTGTCTAGCAATTACAGGAGAGATTTTCCCTGCATCTTGTGTAAAATGCTATCAAATCAGGAAAGCACTTGGTACTGGTGTAAATGTCTACAGAAGGTGCAGAGCAGCAGCAGCAAATTGGACCTTCCTGCCTCAGAATCTGCTATTTATCCACAAATGAGTTGCCAACTATTTCTTTCCCAGGACCTCACAGTTAATACATTATAGCCCAATAGTCACTGTCTCCTCCAATAAAATTAGAGACAAGAGTCAGGGGTGTTACACGCTGGAGTATTATTGATTCTAACTGTTGCTGGCGGCACTTGTCTCTTTCAGTGACTGACAGGTACAAAGCCTTTTGGAATGTGTCAGCACCAGGTTGCTGAAGTAGGAGTAGAAATCAAGACGGTCTTCTGTGGATTCCTCCTTTAGGCAGAGGACCAAGTGAGGCAGAGGGGGAGTAGAGAATGGTGAATAGGGAAAGTAGAATAGTGATTAAAGAAGGGCACTGAGTGCTAAGTGAAGGAGGGTGAACTGGGAATCAGAAGAGTATATAAACAGACAGGTTAATTCTAGGTTGCTCAATGGAATCTATTTCATGGCTAAATTATGAACCTAGGACTTTTGTCTAGCTAGACTGACATGTTAAATAGATAGCCATACTCAGACTTTTTTTTAATCAACCATATTTGGAAACATGCCCTAAATTACTAATATTGATGTAATTAAAATAGACTTACACAAAGCACTGACTAATTATAGTTAAGTTCTTAAAGTCTAGTTGGTTCCTGAAATTGACTTAATAAAAATGGAATTGAGGGTTTCCAGGTTCCCTGCTTTTCTCTATTTTTCATTTTCAAGTTCCATTTTCAGTTTTGCTCAGCTTGCAAGCAAGAATGATGTTTTCTCTCAATGACAGAAGCAGGCCCTGGCACTCATCCTACGCTCGGTCATTCTTCTGTATCTTCACTAGCTTACAGGGTCCACAGGGCAAATTATACGTTAGCTGTATTTGTGTAACTCCAACATCTTCAGAGATGTCTCTGCAAACTCTCTGAAGGCCAATAAAGTTACACAAGTGGTGTTGAGAACGTAATCTGAAGACTATAGGGATGTATAAGAACAAATGATGGCCTCATTTGGCCTGAAGAATCTTTTTAACTGATGTGTGAGAAGGGAAGAACAAGACCTCAGATGGACTTTCAGATTCAAGATTGAATTTGAGACACCAGCAATTTCAAAGAAAAACAGCTTTTTACTTGCAGACTCAGTAAAAATTGATTTGGAAATAAGAAAAATGTGGGTTTCCACATTCAAAGTCACTTTTCAGGTTAGGAACGTATTTTACAATATCCAGGCTCATTCAAGGAGAAATCTGTGCCAAACAAAAGTAAAAAATTGAAACTATCATTAGAACTTAGAAAATCATGAAAAACACAGTAATAACTTTGTGAATAACTAATAACAAATAATTTACTCACTGATTTATGACTTTTTGTTTTCAGTTTCTTCAAATGTACTTGCTGTCAAAAATTTATCTTGTCAATTGCAATATGCAAAGGATTAACAAAGCTATGAGGGATAACTATGATACTGGAATTTTCTGAAGGCTCAGGAAATAATACAGCATTAGTTCATAGGGGGCTTCCATTTCCACTATGTGCCTCAGAAGTGGTTGATTCTTGTCACATAACAGCCAGGAGGGAAACAGCTGACAAACCTCCACCATCCACATTGGCTTAAGAGACCCAGGACAAGCTGAACATTGTGGGGCAGAGGTTAAAGGTAAACCCCAACCTGGGGTCAAGGTATATTGGACCACCATATACATATCAGATCTTCATAAGGGAACTCAGTGTCTGTATGTCCCCTTAAACTGGAGATCCCCAAAGCAGAGAACTCAGTAAGGCTGGAGTAAAGTTCTCAAGCAGGGAAAGGACTTTGGAACAGGAAGTGATTCTGAAACTGCCTGAGCATGACCTAAAGGAAGACTCAGTCTATAACAGAATTTTGGGGAATGCAGGCATCGTCCCTCTTATGCCTGATACAAGAATCTAAAACAACCCCACCATATAGGGAATAGAAACTCAAGGGCTCTAAGTCAGATGGATCCAGAATATGATACAAATGATTGGACCTGATGAAGCAACAGCAGGCTAACCAACAGAACAGTTCTGACAGCACGTCCTGCAGCACACCAGCATGTTCAAGCCTCACAGCAACAATAGCTATTGAGAGAGATAGTAGTCCAACAGAAAGTTACAAAAGGACCTCATTCTATTGCAAGTAGATGAGCAGTAGGGAGCTGCAAGATACCTTAGTACCATCAATCTCATGAACAGATATTGGCAGATTCCCTTATTCCCCTCCTCATGAATGAAGACAACCTTTTCAACCCTGTTTGGACACTTTCATTTCAAGACCATGCCATTTGGACTACATTGGGCTATGTCAACCTTTCAACAGCTCATGAATAATGTCCTCAGCCCCCATTATCCATATGCCACTGCCTACCTGGATGATATCATTATCTATTACTCCATGTGGGAAGGTCACCTACAATGTATGTAGGCAGTATTGACTTGGATGTCTGCCTTGGCACTGTGCTTTCGCAGGGCTTTGCAGGTGAGGAGCACCCAGTTCTGTATTTAAGTAGAAATGGTTCCCAAGGGAGAAAGTCTATTTGATTATTGAGGAAGTGGGCTATAGATTCTCTGAGGTACTGCCTGCTAGGCAGTCCCTACATGATCATTGATCATGCTCTCTTATGTTGGATTTATACAATGATGGACTCAAACCTATATATAATGCCATGGTACCTGACACACCAATCAGATAGTTCAAAGTACATCATCATGCAGTGAAATATCATGCCAATGCTGACTTTTTTCAAAGGAAGTTGGAGACATGGACACTCTGAACCAAGAACCCCTAACCATTAGAGGGGGGAAGGCATGTAATGGGGCACACCCATAGAATCATAGAATATTAGAGTTGGAAGGGACCTCAGGAGGTCATCTAGTCCAACCCCATTGCTCAAAGCAGGACTAACCTCAGCTAAATCATCCCGGCGAGAGTTTTGTCAAGCCGCAGCTTAAAAACCTCTAAAGATGGAGATGCCACCACCTTCCTAGGTAACCCAATCCAATGCTTCACCACCCTCCTAGTGAAAAACTTTTTCCTAATGTCCAACCTAGACCTCCCCCACTGCAACTTGAGACCATCGCTCCTTGTTCTGTCATCTTGCACCACTGAGAACAGCCTAGCTCCATCTTCCCTGGAACCCCCTTTCAGGTAGTTAAAGGCTGCTATCAAATCCTCCCTCATTCTTCTCTTCTGCAGACTAAACAGGCCTAGTTCTTTTAGCCTCTCCTCATGAGTCCTGTGCTCCAGCCCCCTAATCATTTTTGTTGCCTTCCGCTGGACTCTCTCCAACTTGTCCACATCCTTTTTGTAGTGGGGGGCCCAAAACTGAACCAAATACTCCGAATGTGGCCTCACTAATGCTGAATAGAGGGGAATAATCACTTCCCGTGATTTGCTGGCAATTCTCTTACTAATGCAGCCCAATATGCCATTAGCCTTCTTGGTAACCAGCACAAACTGCTGACTCATATCCAGCTTCTTATCCACTGTAAGACCCAGATCCTTTTCTGCAGAACTTCTGCCTAGCTCGTCGGTCCCCAGTCTGTAGCTGTGCATAAGATTCTTCCATCCTAGTGCAGGACTCTGCACTTGTCCTTGTTGAACCTCATCAGATTTCTCTTAGCCCAATCCTCCAATTTTTTTAGGTCCTTCTGTATCTATCCCTCCCTTCCAGGGTATCTACCACTCCCCCTAGCTTAGTGTCATCTGCAAAATTGCTGAGGGTGCATTCTACCCCCTCTTCCAGATCATTAATGAAGATGTTGAACAAAACTGGCTCCAGGACTAACCCCTGGGGCATTCCACTTGTGACCGGCTGCCAGCTAGACATGGAGCCATTGATCACTACTCATTAAGCCCTTTGCTCTAGCCAGTTCTCTATCCATTTTATAGACCATTCATCCAACCCATACTTTTTTAACTTGCTGATAAAAAATACTGTGGGACTGTATCAAAAGTTTTGCTAAAGTCAAGGTATATAATGTCTACCACTTTCCCCTAATCCACAGAACCAATCACCTCTTCATAAAAAGCAATCAGGTTGATCAGGCATGACTTGCCCTTGGTGAATCCATGTTGACTGCTCCTGATCACTTGCCTCTCTTTTAAGTGCCTTAAAATGGATTCCTTGAGGACCTGCTCCATGATTTTTCCAGGTATTGAGGTGAGACTGACTGGCCTATAGTTTCCTGGATCCTCTTTCTTCCCTTTCTTGAAGATGGGCTCTATATTTGCCTTTTTCCAGTCATCAGGGACCTCCCCCTGTTGCCACAAGCTTTCAAAGATAATAGCCAATGGCTCTGAAATCACATCAGCTAACTCCCTCAGCACCCTCGGGTGCACTGCATTTGGCCCTATGGACTTGGGTATGTTCAATCTTTCTAAATAGTCCTGGACCTGTTCCTTCAGCACTGCAGGCTGTTCACCTCCTCCCCATTCTGTGCTGCCCAGTGCAGTAGTCTGGGAGCTGACCTTGTCTGTGAAGACAGAGTCAAAAAAGGCATTGAGTACCTCAGCTTTCTCCACACCCTCTATCACTAGATTGCCTCTCCCATTCTGTAAGGGGCTCACACTTTCCTTAATCTTCCTCTTGTGGCTAACATACCTGTAGAAACCCTTCTTGTTCCCCTTCACATCTCTTGCTAGCTGCAACTCCAATTGCACTTTGGCATTCCTGATTTCATTCCTGCATGTTCAAGTACTATTTTTATAATCCTCCCTAGTCATATGACCAAGCTTCCACTTCTTGTAAGTTTCTTTTTTGTGTTTAAGCTCACCAATTACTTCTTTGGTAAGCCAAGCTGGTCGCCTATCACACTTGTTATTCTTTCTGCACATCAGGATGGTTTGTTCTTGTGCTCTCAATAAGGTTTCTTTAAAATACAGCCAGCCCTCTTGGATTCCTTTCCCCCTCATATTAGCCTCCCAGGGGATCCTGCCCATCAACTCCCTGAGGGAATCAAAGTCTGCTTTTCTGAAGTCCATGGTCCGTATCCTGCTGTTCTCCTTTCTTCCTTTTGTCACCCCATCCCACTGAGGAGAAAGTTAATGCACACCTCTGATCTCCTCTGATACCAAATAGGTACATCTGCAGACCCTGCTCCAGATGAAGGAAGTAAGCTTAAAAAGGAGAGCTTGTGACAGGAAGGGGAAGCAAGCAGGACTTACCAGACCCAGGACAAGCTAATCACTGTTGCGCAGGGGTTGAAGGTAAACAAAATACAAATGAGAACTACATAAGGGAACTCAGAGTCTGAACATCCCATTAGGTAGAAGACCCCCACAGCAATGAACCCAGAAAGGCTGGAGTAAAGCTCCAAATGGGGAAAGGACTTTGGAAGGGAAAGAGAGGCTGAAACTGCTTGAGCATGACGCCAGAGAGAAGCCCATCCCATCCCATTCCAGAAGGTTTAAATACTGTAGGAATGGATTATAGCCAGGGAACAGTCCCCACTCACCAACAGCTAGCAGATTAGTCAAGTTTTGGCAGTACCTTCTGTGGTTACATATGTGGTGACAACAACATATTGACATTTTAATGGTAATTAATCCATATCATTCTACCAAATACACAATGACCCAACTATGCAACTGATAAGCCAATACAACAATGACATTAAAATAACCAAAAAACTAATACTGATAGAAAAAGCTTTACATATCTACAGCTACTTTGTGAAGTGTGAAAACTTTCATGTGTGAAATGCACTCCCTTGCTGTGAGAGTTTGCAGTGGAGGGGAGAGGGGAAAAGAATGAGAGAGCGTAAAATAAAGCTAAAATTCCTCTGTAAATAAAATACTTAGTGCAAATATAAACACGAACCAGTATACGTAATAAATTGAAAATGACTTGTCAGTGGGTGAAATACAAAAAGGCATCTCACTCCTAAGACTGCCCCT
>ML675631.1:13066266-13146333 GCA_007922155.1 Mesoclemmys tuberculata
TTCTTTTGTTCATTCTATACAATAAAGTAGAATCTTCAAAAGTGCTCAGCGTGAGTCTAACTCTACTCTCAAAGTCAATTTACTATATACTTCAGTGAGGCCACAAGCAAAAACCGAGCACTTTTGAAAACGCCATCCATAAAATACATAAACAGAACATAAAGTAGCTCCTCCAGCATACAGTAAGGATGGTTGATGCAGCAGAACTGAAAGCAATAATAAATTATGAGACTGAGCCATGCAGAGGCAGGAAGGCGTTACAATTAGCGTTTATCATCTAGTGAAAAGGACCTGGTGAATTTTGGCCTGTTTTGCATCACACATACAAACTACAGAATTTTTTATGCTGTGTTTAGCTCCCTTTCTGAATGTATCCTCCATAGTCAGTTGCACCATCTGGTTGGCAATTTGCCCATGTCTTGCCTGTTTTCTCAGAAACTAAGTGCGGATGTGCTTAGGAAAGAAATTGGAGATGATGCTACTCAAAGGGGAGTCCACTCTAATTCCAGTGTTGCTCATGTCCTCTCTTTGCTCCTCCACAGTTTTATGGCATTTCTTATTCCAAGTGCCCATTTAGCCAAGTATTAGGCTACCTTGCACTGGTAGTGATCTTTGTTAATTTTCAAGTAGCGTCTTAAAGCAAATGTCCCCATGTGTTCCTTCTGTTGATTCATTTTCTACACAAAGAGCAGCTTGCATTAGAGGAAACATTCTCATGAAAATGAAGTTGGATTTTTATTCAGGCTGATTGGCAATAGAGTATTACATGGTAAGCAGGTAAATCCAAATACCTGCTCCTCCTTTTTACCCCTTGTTTTTCTTTGAATATGTTTATTTTCTGGGACCTGCTTTTTCACACCCCTTCCTTTTCCCTTTGTGCCTCTTATGGTTTGCATTCACCTAAAAAGTGATGAACTGCAGGGACAAAACAGTGAAAATGCACAAAAAAGATTTATCTTTTTTGTAGCTATGAAGTGCATCCACACCACTAATCAGCTTTCCGTAAAACGCTTACACCACTTACATACACAGCATTTCCACCCACAGTTCTCACAATATTCTCCAGAGCAGGAGTGTCTTGGAAATGGATAAATAAGGAGCTTATGTTGTGCCCATCTGATTGCCCAGTGTGCCTAGTTCAAGTTTCATAATATCTCTCCAAAGAGCTGCAACCAGCCCGGTAAATGTTTCACCTGTTCTCAAGGTCTGCCAGGGAGAGCAAGGACCAACTGAATAAAGCCACAGTCAGGCTTGCTTAGAAAGGCAACACATGTGGGAAATATGGCACATGTCCAGATTGCATACTTGCTGGCAAATATATGGATGGTGGAAAATAAACACTTTCTTATGGCAGGGGACACGGGGTAAGTAGGGAACAACATTGTGCGATACTCCAGAATAGCTGGAATATCCTTGTTTTCCCATCCATAGTAGCAAAGCAGTGAGATTGGCTGCCTCAGTGCAGTCAGAGACACGTAAAGACTTGCTCCCAAGCTGTGCTCTCTCTCTGGTGGTACCAAAATCTGTACAATGCCAGAGTGAATTTTATGGGTGGACATGAGACATTGCAGAGGCTAGGGGTGCTACCATCAGTAGGAACAAGTCATTTTGTCCAGTGTGGACAAAGACCAGACTTCTCTTTTCCGTTCCCTCCAAATCTCTTCAATTACTAGTGCTTCACCCCACCATTTGCAAGGAAAATTCACAACAAGAGTCCTAATTAGAGGAGTCTTCACGTCTGAACTAGGTAGCTGAAAAAATACAGTAAAAAAGCCTAAAAGGATATCCTGTAAAAGAAACATTCAAAACAAACAACAATTATGGTGTGCCAGAGACCACAGCAAACTCAGCAATAACAATGGAAACTGTGCATTGAATGGACTGTCGTCCTACTCTATGTTTACACAAGGCCTAGTAAAATAGGGGCGCAATAGAACTGGGGCCTCTTAGCACTACTGAGATAATCATAGTTATTACTACTATTATTACTGAATGGGATTTTTCATCTGTTTTATGAACAAAGTGTGCTGGGCCAAACTCTGCTCTCACTTATACCCAGAGAGCTCCACTGACTTCAGTAGTGTTACCAGTGAGGTTATATCTACACAGAATAGCGGTGTAGCTGTGGTGGCATGTGCCTTCCGCGTGGGCTCGCTGCCCAAGTATGAGACCAGTAGGGAGCCTGGGTGTGTCCTTGGGTTGCTAGCTTGTGCTGAAGCGCATGCTGTCAGACCTACACTTACAATCGTTACCTGTACTAGATCGATTAAACTATGGGTGTACCTACATGCACTGTAATTACACCTTCGCTTGCAGTGTAGGCAAATGCTGAGTGTTGAGCTATGTTTTGCATAGTTACCTCTATGAACAACCCTTGCAATATAATATGAATTTCACTGATTCCAATAACATACAATGCACATACTAATGCACGCAGAAAGCAAAGGACTACTGAAGATAATGGATTATAAACGTGTACTGAGTACACACCAACAATTTGCAGCACTAAACAGACAAGAGTTAACCACAGTTAGTACACCTATAGCATCTTAAATGCAGCAATTATTTTGTATTCTAACTATTGCAACATACTGCCATATCTGATATGACAGAATATGGTAACTGTCGCTAAACTATGACTTTTTAATGGGTAACACATATATATTTAAAATATGATGCTCTTCCTTAGTCCTGTGTAACTACAGACAGCTTATGCAGCACATGAAGATTTAGCTACCTCTGAGAACAGATGTGCCAAGCAACCTACTAGAAACAGGCATATATTGAATTTATTTATTAATTTATAAAGTGCTCACCTCAAACATTGTCTGGGATCCTGCATGCAATAAACAAAAATTAAACAAACCGAGCTAAATGCCCAGAAAGAAAAAGCCATACCAGTAAAAATGGGGAAGGGAGGAAAAAAAACTGTTCCAAAAATATATACACTTGTCTCCAGATGCTGTGCCTTGTTAGTGGTCACACCACAATGTCATCCCTGGAAGTAACACCTTCCAGTTACAATATACAGCAAGACTGCAAATATGTGGGTAAAATGGGTTAATTATAGCAGAATTAATTTACAGCATTTGAAAGCCAAGGTACAGGACAATTATAGCTGAGAAAATACAATGTATATTAATTTTGAATGAAGGTTGAGTGTACATAGTCATATTCTGCCTATATTTCAGCTGAGGCTACTGATCATGTTCTGCCTTTACTTTCTTTCTTTTTTAAATATATAAGATGTAAGCGATAAGAAAACAATAAGAGAATATGCCCCAAATACTATTTTGAGGGATTAGTGGTGGTTATTCCTTCAAACATATTGTACTTGTATTCTATCATTTCCCTCCATTCCATATTTTATTTATAACACATCAGGGTTTTTAATCCTTTTTAAAATTTTGATGACTTAGATGAATAATGATGAGAAGACTATCTAAATATGGAGCTACAACTAGGAAATGCTTCTGAGGTCTATAGAGAGCAGACAATATAAAGAAAAACATTTTTATTTTTAAAAGGCTCAAAGACCAGGACATGCAGCCTAACACAATTTTAATTGTGTGTCACCTCCTGGTTCTGACTTTCTTTTTACAGTTACGTTATTGTATTCCAGTCACCTAGTATGAGCTTGTCATCTCTGTCTTCCTCTACCTTTACACCCCCCGGTAAAGCCCACTATCATCTCAGAGTGTGACATTTTCATATTTGTTCCAAATGGACATTTTCATATTTGTTCACAGCGGATACCGTTCCCCACTCCCTGCATTGCCCTCTTATCTATGCACATCTTCAAGATTTCTACAGAAGCAACCTCCCCCTGGAGACCAATCACAACTTGTGCAACATGCTCAGATTTCCTTAGTCCAAGAAACAAAATTCCAGAGTCAGATTTCAAGCCCAGGTCTGAATCACAGCAGGTATGGCACTGTTGCTGTGCCACTCAGCCTTGCAGTTTGATCCATTTAATGAATTGGGAAATTTGCACTGCATCTGAGTAGCAGAACAATGCTACCAGAAACCTCAGAGGCACAGATACCACAGCTCCAGAGTAAATGTAAACACAGCTGAATCGGGGGGGGCTATAAATTAAATAGCTGCAAAAGTGAGGACGGGTAATAATCAATATGATCTGACTTAATTCTCATTCATTAATTTTGTATTGAGTATGATCTTAATATACCAAGAAAGATAATTTCCTAGTACAAGCTGTGTTACCACATTTGAAAAAGAACAAAACGGTTTGAAGTACATTATTCAAAAAATATTGTTTTCAACATCTTTCCACTTCATTTATCATTTTAAAAAATTTAGGCTAAATCTTGTAAAAATCAGACTGAATTAATCACTTAGAATCTTAGTATAAAAGAAGTTGAAATCCTACTTTTATTATTTATTATTATTATTACTATTATTATTAAAAGATACTTACATTATTAAACAGGAAATTGGGTAAAAAAATCTTGACACTTCTGCAGAGTATCGTCACAGTTAGGATTATCTTATGTTTAAAATAGGTATAGTTATCTAAATATTTATTTCAAATATTGGGTATGCCTCATGAAACACACATGGCATCTTCAGAAAAGAAGGGGTTCTCTCATATCTGTGTGTATGTATATAACTCAGACTACATATATAGACTTAGGCTATATAATCTTTTGTTTTGTTTTGTTTAAAATATCAAGGTATCAGAGGAAATTGCCCTTACAAGCAAATGTGATAAAAAAAAACCCTGAAGAATTTTCCCCTTTAGTTTCAGTGAGACACATTTGTTGATTGAAGATAACAATAGAGTCCCCTTGATCAGCACTGTTATAAGCAAAGCTGGTAGCACTGCCTATTATTAAGATTGCCCAACATTTCCAATACAAGACTCCATTTTCCTTTGTTTAGAACTTTGCCAAACTTCAATTTTTCAGGCTGAAATTCTCCATGCTGAGTGCCTGGCTGAGTCTGAATGATTTGGGAAAGGTACAACAAAACGAGTCAGCCATTTCCAAGAACAAGACTAGGGGAAAATATATTGTTTTGCTCATGATAACTAAATTTGATTTTTATTTTAAAAAAAAAGAGCTCTAGCAACCCCATGCTTTGGAGCAGCAAGTTGAAATTTGGCAAGGGGGTGGCCTGTGTGTCAGTGACGCACCCATCTGCCATCCCTGTGAAAATCTGCCTGCATTTGGCCAAGTTATTTGAAAAATCCCAGTTCATACAGATTCAGTGGAGACTTGCTAGAGTTAAGATGTTCGCTATTAAGCCAGTATCTCCGAAGATCCCATCCTTGCTGAGCGTGTCTGAGCCTTTCACAGCTCCTAGGGCTGACCAGACAATGCATGCACTATTCCCCAGAGTAACTGCGCATGCATTCCGCAGCTAAGGGGGCTCAAAGACTTACCCTCTAATGTTTCCTCTGGACCAGGGTGTGGTTGAGTATTGGAACTACATTCAGTGACGTATAAAATTTAATTCACTTCTTCCAGTGATGTAGATCAATGTGCCAGTATAATCCAATATCTAAATGACGGGACAGTCCTGCAACCCTCAGGCGTGTGAATAATCCCAGTAATATAAATAGGACTAGGTTTGCAGAATCAGGTCCCAATGCCCATATTATGGTCCAGCCAACCTCCAAAATTTTGGGGCTCATCCAAACCAAAGCTCATAAGCTCTTGTGGTTTGAGCATCACTCATATATATGTTGTTCTATGTTAGGAAATGCTAAAGCATTTGACCTCTCTCTCTGTCAACCTCAGCTTCTTTAGATTTGCAGAAGCTAGCTAATTTTTGATTAACTACCTTTCTGGTTTTATCAACTGCTTTTAGTTTTTTGGCACCCTTCCAAACTCATCTGGGTCGTAACATGGACCAAGTGATCCTGGCATCTGGAAGCATTTGTCTTGAAAAAGCCAAATTTTTTTTACTGTGATTACCAGTTCAAGCTTCCAGTACACAAAATCATTCTTTTCTGCAGCAGTGACACAAATAACCTGATGTGTTTTGTTCAAACTGGCACACTGGACCTAACTGTTCTGAAATGTTTCCTAAAAACAATGGAAGTTGGAAAAGGCCTTCACAGCAGCACCTCTTGAACACAGTCATATTATATCATGATAGCCAAGCATCAGCAGACCCCATATCACAATTTTTATGCTTAAGTAATTTGTTATGGTGAAAGAGAATTGGATCCTACCTCACATCTCTCTGACCACCAAAATTCTGTAAATGGACAATCCCAGTTGCCTGCGAGTTTGCCTAAAATAAGAAATTATTCACAAATCTTTCCAGTTCTACAGTTTGCACAGAAAGTCCGATTGAAAAATAAAGCCCATCTGCCTACTCTTTAGGTCTTATTTTCATCAAATGCTACCTTTAGTGTAGGTGTAGCCACAAAGGGACTATAAAATGACTTTACAAAGGAGTGTATTCACATCTGGGTATAATATTGCTCTCAAGGAAAACAACTGACATTTTGTTACAGTAATCGACCTTGGACATACCTCTCCAACATGAAACCCCAGGAAGTCTAGCACCATTTAATTTTACATGCATTCTCTTAACTATTGAAGCAATCTCTATTATAACTTTTCAAAGCTATCATATACCTTGCTTGGTACAGTATGCATCTTTGCACTTATGATATCTTCTATTAGGCTTCAACCAGGGAATAACTGAAATCACACACTTTCCAGCCCCAAAGAGTAAATGCTACTTGTAGAAGAGGCACTATTTTCAAAAGAGACCATAAATATGAGTTTATTAATTGACTTATTTTGTACAGAGTTGTCAGGAATTGAATATCTTTCTTGAGGCTCCCAATTCCGATGTTATCTCCAATGCACAGTTTTTAGGTCACCAAAACAGGCTTACCATAAAGTGTAATTTCCGCTGGTGATATGCAGTCACAGAAGTGCCAGCCTTCATCAAGATTGTTCACACCAATAACTCCATTATGACAGTCATTCTGCTCCTTAACCTGTTTTTTCTCACAAGGAAAAACTCTGCTATTCTTCTGTGCCTTCAGTACACTTGGAACTACAGCTCTCCTGCGTAATGAACATGCCTTCCATTGCCAAGCTTCTCAAAACATTTGGGCACAGGTGTTGGTTCCTTGTCAGCCTCCAGGGCCAATAAATGGAATCTTTGTAATGTAAAATAAGACAATACATTCCCAATGTCTTTATGTTTTCCCAAGACATGCTATGCTCAAAAATAAATGCATTTTCATGCCTTGTAATACCCCTGTATTCATAAGGCTCATTACTGTTTTTTTAATTTTCCTTGCTGCTTATTTACTGTCTCCTGTCCTGCTCTGCTGCAGTAGTGAAATTGCTGTAATTGATATGCCTAAATGGAAAGAGCCAAAACAGCAAACAATTCCAATAATATTTGGACTCTAACTAGTTCCACCATGAGGCGTGCTACTGCCAAGGCAGCACCATATTAAAAGGTTAAAAAAACATATTCCAAATTTCTGTATCCTCTTTAATCTCTCTTGTCAATCCTTTAAAGTGGCTTTTTGGCAGTGGCCATTGCTATCCTATGACAAAAGATTTTCCGCAGAAGATATGACCGTACAAGCAAAATTATGATGTCCCCGTAATGACTGGGGCTGCCTTAGTATTATTTTCTTAGACACAAAGCCCTTTCAATGACTGATAAGTGGTGCAACTTTTCCTTCACATCAGAATCCCATATCCCAAGAAACAAGATTGTCAATGGAGCCTCATAGTCTTCTTCTGCTGAGTAGACCCACTCCAAAGTTCTTTTGTAATTTCTATTAATACTTCCTCAGAGACGCAATATCACAGTGGCACAATAGCTTGACTCAGTTTTGTTATCTTTAATTAATCATCTGCTACTAATATTAAAGAATTGGTGTTGTCCCTTGAAGCCCAGCAGAATGTCCCTCAAGCTCTCTGCCCATTACAATGCAACCTGTGTCTGTCTTCATTGATACTTCTGCTAGCCTACATCTGTCAGGCTACACAGATGCTAGCTTGTCTCTGCCTCAGACCTCTTAAATAAAAACCCGTGTTCCACAGAAACCACAAGAGTTTACATGGGTCAACCACCTGAAATTGGAGAGGCATTCTGCTTTAAAGCCTCCTAATGATCTAGGTGAGGACCGCTATTTAGTATAAGCATCTCTGGTCTTATATTGCAAATAATTGTTCTTAAAGTTGATATTCATTTTAGTTTACTCCCACTCTACTGTATAATATTAAGCTAAAACAGCAGATATTGCCAAACTATATTGTGTGACACTGAACATCAAATTAAAATGGAGACTTTGGGAGCAAAGATGAAAACGTACCAATAAAATACACTAATATACAAATATTTCACATCTAATATAAACAAGATGTTTGAAAATGGACCATTTTAGCTTGGAGGACAAAGAATATAAGGCCAGTGATGTTTTCAGAGAGTATGTGGGAGCTATAAAAATAATACTCATCTTATTTGCAGTATATCATTATTTATTCTTAGTTTTCCATGAATAACATTGTTTGCTTATATAGTTTACCTCAGCCAATTTGTGTTTTGATTAATAAATAATTGTGTTTCTCTCTTGCATAGCGCTAACATGTATATAATCCATCTCAAGGCTTAAAAGGGGTTTACAACTTATGTCTCATAATATCCCTTGTGAAGCATATCCTATTTTACAGAAAATGAAGAAATTGAGGCACAGAGCTGTTAATGTGACTTGCCCAAAGTCATAGTGAGGTTAGCAGTAGAGCTAGTAAGAGAACCCAGATCTACTCATTCCTAGTTCTGTTCTCTACCCCTGGTAGATAATGTTGGCAACATATGAATAATAATTATCACAATTATGAAGCATCTTTATGAGAAAAAACATGCAGAAATATATACCAATAAGGGAGTTTCAAGTAACCTCTTAAAAGGTTTATATTTTAAGATCACTAAAACACAACGAAATAGTAAATTCAATATCACAGACAATAATCAAAAGGTGATAGGACAGGACATGCCTTAACTCTGAACTGCTGGGGCCACATCTAGAGATGAGAGGACTATTTGCTCTCCAGAGATCATTCCCACCTGCCATTTTTGCAGACTTAGTCAATGAGAATATTTATTATTACTGAATGTGATGCTGATTTCTATGCGCTCAGATTTTGTTGGTTTCGGCTATTTCGAGTGTAAGCTCTTGGGGCAGGGACACTTTTCTGTGACTTTGTACTTGCTGAATAGGGCCACATTCTCACTTGAGGAATGTCAGCACTATTGTATAATAATAATAATGTTCAGATATTCACATTATACACACACCATGAAATTAATACTTGTGTGAAATCTTAACTTATACACTCACCCAAAAATTAAACACAGAATGTATCATGGCCTTTTACATGAAACAGGAGAAAAAGTGAGGCTTAAAATGGGTATACTACTGCACTACATTAAGCTTAAAGAACCAGATTCTTCTGTTAGGTGTGGTTACATTAAACCATACTGCTGGAACAGTCTGGATGGAATGTGTCCCTAAAGTCATCTATAATTGTCCTTTGAACGATCACGCCAATGTAAGGATGAGCTTTTGGTAGTGCAGAACCAGAACAGGGGCTCCCACTCCCGACTGCTGGCACAGCATGGAAAATTGACCAAGTCTTGAAAGTATCAGGTTGGCTCACACAAATCCCCAGCTGGAACTTTAGCCCCTTGAGTTCTATGCAGCTGGCATAGGTACAGCGTAGCCAAGCAAAAATACCCCAAGTCATTACACTGACCATCCCCAAAATGATATAATCATTCTAACAATTACTCCAAGGCCTTTACACTAACTTTTATGCTTATACACAGCTGCCAAGTTTTGTGCCACTCTATGTAATATTTTATTCAAATTACTTAATGTGATCATTTGCACATAACCCTAAATGTATACTTATGGCCAACATGCCCTGCCTCAAACCATGTCAGGGATAGGACACGGCGCTTGCTGTACAAAGCATGGTTGCTGTGCTGGGGGGTGCCGTGTCATAGGGCATAGCTGAGTGAAGGAGTCTTAGGTGGGTGCAGTTGGGTGGAGGTAGGTGTGTGATGAGGTATCTGGAGTGGAAAGGGTCCTGGGGACCAGTGAACTTCTGGCAGTAGATGGTGCTGGGGTTCCTGTGGGGCAGGGAGCTTTTGGAGGACGTGGTGCTAGAACTCCTGGCGGACAAGGTGGGTGTTGAGACCCTAGGGTGCTAGGGGCTGTACGTTCACAGGCACCTGTGACAGAAAGAGAGCAAGCATGCATGCCTGGGGCTGACATGTGATACTTCACCTTGGGCTGCTGCCCCATCTGGCTTCTCTCAGGAAGTAGATGAGAAATATAGTAAATTAGAGCAGTCCTCAGGCTGCTCTGCTACAGTGCAAGTGGATCTGCTCTGCATAGACTCTGTGCCAGGATCAACAGAGCACAAACGTATCCTGGCGTGCACTATGTACAGATAAGCTACTCCCAGAATACAGCCAAGGACTGCTATTCAGAATATAAAAACCCATACAAGTAAAAATATAACCAACAAAATTATGTAATAAAACAAATGCAATCAATTAATAACAAAGAAAGAAAGGTATATGGTTACCCATTTCTTTTACAATAAAACATTCAACTTAGCATATAAACAAAACCCATGAAATATCATCCATTCCTCAGCCACCACTAGCTTTCTTCCATTCTGCAGTCTGGATCTTTTCATTTTATTTTGTAATGCATAAATGACAAAAAGGAAGTCAGGAAAGATGGTTGTACCTCCCTTTCTTTTCCCCTCCTTCAGGAGAGAGAGCAACGGAAAGACTGCTAAGGGTAAGTGCATAGAAATCACATGTACTTTGCCTGCCTCAAGGAATTTTCAGTTTGAATCTTATTGATAAAATACTGAATATTTTCTGTAAACACAACACATGATGAATTGTCGATGCAGCATTTATCCCAAAGCAGAGGAACAGGGCTTCGCCACTCAACAATCACTTAGTTCTTTTCACACATTCAAGATAATTGTTGTATCTCACAATAGTGTGCATTGTCTATGGAGAGAATAATTGACAGGTTAGGCCTGACATAATTTTTATCTTCCTGCGTGAGGAGGTTAACTCATAAAATTGTGCACAATTGTGATTTCTCTTCCCTAACAAAATCATACCAGACCCACAGCATCATGAGCTTTAGACAGACACACACACTTCTTGATACGTGTGTGTGTGTAGAAATGTAACTGGTTAGTACATCATGTTAATGTAACCTAACGGACATTTTTGGTATTATAAATTAGACTGATTGCCATTAAAAGTTATAATTTAAGTCTTCAGTTACCCCATAATGCTATCTGAGGTGCCCAGTTTTTTCCCAATCTTCAATGTCACTGTGTGGTAAATAAAAATAAATGTTGATTATTTATTGACAACCATTTTTTCACATAACCTAATACGGAAGTAATTTCTGTCAATTCCAGGTAAATGGAGAACAGCAGGGTTTATAGCATTTGAAAAAAAAACTTATCCCTTGAAGTTGAAGTTAGTTATGATTAAGGTAACTTGATAAAAAAGAAAATCCAGAAGTGAAATAAAACTGTTTCAAAAGTAAAATTAATAGTATAAGTAGTAAAATACAGGTTTGTTTGTTTTGCAAAAAATATAACAAAGATTTCCTGATCAGGAAAGCAAATTTCATCAGTCTTATTTCTCAGCATTAATGTTACATTATTTCTTTTCCTTTGTTTTATTAAATATATTATTTAATGCTAATAAATATAGCTTCAGCAAAACAAATCCTTTACAATTAGCTGTTAAGGAAAAGCAATCTTTTATGAGAATAACTTACTCCTTTAGAAAACGGTGCAATGTTAGAAAACCTTCCTCAAGGAACCCTAAGTACTGTGCCTTTTGTATGGACAAGATCTGCCATACGTAATGATTGTTCACAGGACTTAATCCTTCTCCTTTTAAAGTTAATGGGAATTTATTCATCAACTTCAATGGGAGAAGGATCAGGCCCTTTAATGAAACCTTTCTAAACATTACAGGAAAACAATAAGCTTGGAAAGGGTGTATGGAATAGCACTTTGCAGCAAGGTTAATAGTGCTAAGAAATCTCCATTGCAATGCTGGTATATTGACAAAGTGACATACCATACCACTAACAACAGCCAAATAGTGAGGAGCAGTATATGCAGGACTTTTTAATACCACATTTTCAGTTATTACTATAAAATTGTAATTAGGTAGTAAATTACAGTGTTAATATTCACTTTGAACAAATAAGTGTTTGTAGTAGTAGAAATGTGCATTATTATGGTAGCATAGGGACCTATTTACCAAGCAAGGCATGGGCTTTCTTCCTAAAAGTTACTCTCCCATTTTGTGGAGTTTCTGCTTATAAACTTTACTTGCGTGAAAAGTAAGCTCTTCGCATGTGCTATTTATTGAAGCCATTTTCACTCACACAGAAATCTACACTTGCCGTGTACAACATGCCAAAACAACCATTTCCTCTGCCCTCTCCTCCCCAGGCATTGAAAGCTACAGTATGCAAAGAAATGAAAGGGAATCATTTCCGAAAATAAGGGAAAGAGATTGTGTAAATTATACAACAAACATACATTCCGGTCACTTATAAAGAACTTTAGCCTTTCTTTCTCCTTTGCAAAGAAAAATTTACTCCATTATGGTCATTCATAACATGTATAATCTGCAAAAATATACTCAAACCTGTATAGTGTAGTTGGAATGTTAGCAACAGATAGAGTTAAGATTGTTGAAGTATTTTCCATTATAATCCCTGGTTTTCAGTCACTCATAACTTTCTGAAAGTTCCTCCTACTGAGACAAAATTTTACAGGTCTAATTGCTGGCATCAGAAGAGATGTTTTGGAAAGTTTGACTACAAAAGGTTTAGCCATTTTTAAGTAAAGGAAAGAGAAAAAATTCTCTAACTCATTGTGCAAAATACATTGCAAGCTATTTTGTACACCTATAGCTACAATGGCTGAAATACAAAGTTGAAATTTGGCAAAGGCTTTACTGAGAAAGGATTTGAGTGTTCCAGTGAAAACATGTTGAGATTTAGCCCAGTTCTGAGGCTTTGAAAATCATATTTCATACCTGCATAATACATTTTTAACAATGATTCACCAATGTTCAGAAGGAAGATAGGCTGCACTACACACAAACTTAGCTCTGAATCAAACAGTTGCCTCAAATATGCCTCGTTCGTTGCATATATCATCATATATGTATTGACTGAGAAAAGAGCTCCTCCTACATACTACTGGAAAGCTGGGAACTGCCACTTCCAATGTTAGGATGCTCCCGTTCCTATTACCGCAGGGATGACAGATAACAGACAGTCATAACATGTATGTATAGAAAACCTGTCCTTGGCGCAGTACTGACACTTGCCTATCATGGGCCTAACATGGGCTTAGGCCAGAGTACTTCCACATTTGGGGGAACTAAGAAGAAATATTTGTGTGACAGGCTGATTTTAAAAATATTGTAGTTGATTGAAGTTGCTCATAGATTTGAAACATTAGAATAAGTCCCAGGGTAGATGGATTAATGGGCGGAGACCAAGTGAAGCTGCCAAAGATGCATACATTCTTTTATCGTATAGCTTTGTAATTTATCACATGCATCTCCAACTTTTCTTATAGTTACCAATTCTGTGAAGGTGATAGTAATGTCAAAATTAATTTATCCCATATCTGTTCAATTTAATACTGATCATATCTATACTCCCAATTTGCTAAGTGCCAAATATGGGACACAACATGTGACAAAAAACTGAAATGAGGAACACTAAAAAACCATTCAGGCAGGACACTTAAAATATAAATGGGATTCATTTAATTAGGGCAAGCAACTCTTTCAATCACCTCAGATTCATGATCTTTTATTTCTGATGTAAATAATTTTCAGCCATAAAAGTGAAGAGGCACATAAGTAATTGTAGGAGTAAAATGAGTGATGTTCGTCAAAATGCAGCACATTTGAGTGGTGTGATCACATTAGCGGCCTCCACCCCCAATCAATCTCCCTGATTTTCAGTACATTCCAAACCCGAGTTACCATTTTATTTTATATATTTATTTTAAATCAGACTGCCAGATAAATAGTTTCTCCTCTCCCTCTCTCAGCCACCCCCACCAACCAAACCACTGACAGAAGCCAAAAAACAGTGAAATTCATTCCTTGCCAGTAACAATATCACAGTTTTAAAGTACGACATTTTGCATACACTCATTGCAGTAATAATATTAGTTTGGTAAGGAAAGAGTCTTATCTGCAAAGCCATTCTCTTTTATTTTTTAACATGGTAACACTATGCAATGAGTGGTACTAATTGCACTGTAACCACAGTATGTGACTAAGACTACTATATCACCAATTGAAAAAAAGCATGTACGCTAAGTGTTTAACCAGTTTGGATAAGATCCATTATTTTCATTAATGGATTTCATTTTTATTTTATTGGGGTTTTTTAGTATCAGATTAAAAGCACATTTTTTATTGTTTCCTAATGCAATCTTGTGTGATATGTTCAGAATGAATGGAATAGTTATTGTTTTAATTATTTTTTCATTTTGTTTTTTATCTTGTTACTGTTTCCATTATTTACTAATTTTAAGTTTGCTATCATACATTTATTCTGTACTGTATATGTGTGTAAGCCTATACAGTAAACATGCATATGTATACATATTATGTTACATCCATATGCACATACACTCACACACGTATGTATCTATAAAATATATTATGACATTTATTCTCCTGGTGTTAGAAATAGATGTAATAGGACTGAATAATAAACAAATACTGCATTATTAACTGAATAATAAACAAATACTGCAGTATTACTTATGCTTTATGTGCATTTACATAATTTATATAGTCCCTTTTCACTCCCTATGATTGAGCACAGCTAAACACTGAAATGAAACTCACATTCCAAAGTAAGATAAAAAGTTTAGCTACGTCATTCACTTTAAAAATATTAAAACCACTATTTAAATATTTGGATCACGTAAATTCCAGTGGCCATTAGTGTACAGTATCAAACATAAACAGATACGAATGTCATTTTTGTAGGGGAATATAACTTGTAGAATTAAAGATGGAAAATCAAGAGGTCCCAGGCAATAATGTGAAATCCTGGTGCCACTGAAGTCAGTGAGAACGTTGGAACAGGATTTTACCATTGCATGCTAATACATAGCATACTGAGTGACTATAGTCTGTCACATGTTTGTTTATGTAATTGTAAAACATGCTTCGTTCTTTCTTACGTCTATTTCCAAAATGGCTATTTTGGAACTGTCTTATGAAAAACACTCATGATATGTCCAGATGGGGTTCCACTGCAACTTCTGTATGCATATATTCAGTTACAAGACAAAACTTTAGGCGATTCAGTATCGGAAATTTGTGGTTGGTAGAGAACAGCTTAATTCGTCAAAATCAGCCTTCAATACAGAAGGTAGAAAAGATACAACAACACATAAATGGTGGAGAAATGCCAATTTACACCAGCTGAGGCTCTGAAACAAACTGCTTACAGTAATTTTCTGGACTCTTAAATTTATCTTTTTATTTATCCCTAACCACACCTAACTGTGAACACTACTGGATATTACATAAGGTAAAAATCCAAGCAAAAGTTAACCACTATTACCCACAGTTATATGCATGTGCTGTAATTTTAAAAATTAATAAAACACTGAATATTATTCTGAGAGCTCCTGAATAACCAAACAAGGGAGAGCTATATTGAGAACTACAGGGGAAGAGAGAGCAAGAGAGAGAGGTGAGAATTAAATACACTAAGATCGACATACTTACATATCATATGAACAGGCACATGTAATAGATAGAAGACAATGAAGTTACAGATTATCAAATTTTCTCAAACAGATATTTCCCTGGATCTCTTGCCTGAGTCACAGGTTAGACTAAAGTAAGCTGATCACAAATTACAGCTTTCTCTTTACCAATAGCATGTTAGAGGGAAACATAAGCAATGTTAGAACAAAGTATTTATATTGCTGACAACTTTGATGACCACGATAAAGACACTATTGCATCTCCATGTGAAGTTGTGTATTTTACTCTAAATCACCACACCATACACAATTTCAGCGTCATGGAATAACTTGTTTAGCCCTCCAATATATCAACTGTTAAGACACTTGAGCCATGGTTCTACTTAGCGCCTCTTGCTAAGGACAGCCTGCCAGTTCTCATGCCCATGGGAGGCGTTCCCATCACAGCACGGCCAGCTACCTCTTGTGGAAAACATGGTAAAAATTAAATCAGGTGCAGAGAAGAGCTAGTAGGGTGATCAAGGGAATGGAGGGCCTATTTTACAAGAGAAGATGAGAAGAGCTTGGTTTGATTAGCCTAGCAAAAAGATGGCTGCGAGGGGATATGACTGCTCTCTATAACTACATCTGGGAGGATAAAGAGCTAGTTCAACTAAGGGCTAATGGTGGCACAAGAATATATGGGTATAAACTAGCAAACAAACCAATTCTATCTGGAAATCAGAAGAAGGGTTCTAACCAACAGAGAAGTGAGGTTCTGGTGCAGGCTCAAATATAAATAAGAACTGGGGGGAGGGGAGAATAATCTAAATAATTCTGAGAGAGTTGGATAAATTTGTGAGTGGGATTGCTTGCAATGGTGGGGGACAGGGCTTGGCTGCTTTGGGGATCATTCTGGTTTCTGCCTTATGTTCCTAAAAGTTCCTGCTTCAGGGCCTTGGCCAGCCACTTGCACAGGCCAGGAAGGGATCTAACGCACACACACATACACCCCAAGCGCTTTGTGCGGTGTGATTGTTCTCCTTCCTCTATAGCACCAAAGATGGCCACGGCTGGGACACTGGAGAGGCTAGGCAAGGGCTCTGAGGTGGCACGAGGTTATCCTCTCTCTCAGATGCTGCACTGGCTTGTACTTGCTCCCTTTCTCAGGGTCTAACTGATCACCATATGTGGGGTTGGGAAGGAATTTTCCCCCAGGTCAAATTGGCAGTGAGCTGGGGGAAGAGGGTTTGGCCTTCCTTTGAAACATGGAGGTGTGGGTCACTTGCCAGGATTATTTCAATTAATCATTTCCCTACCATTGCAGGGGCCTCAGGCATTACTGCACCTAAGTACCTCCTATTGTCTCCCTGTGGCACTTAACAGTCTATGCTCATGGGTCAGTTGGGTTTAGTGTGTGTGGTGTGGGTGGTGCTGGTGGCTTGTGATATACAGGAGGTCAGACTACATGATCTGGTGGTCCCTTCTAGTCTTAAATTCTACAACTAAGTCTAGCCCAGTCAATACTATTGCTTGTCACAAATTATCATTCAGAATTTCTTTACTAAACTTTGTTATGAGATAGTAATTCCAATTTCAAGGGAAAGGATAGAGAGGACATTGTTCCAAATTTACCAGCCAGCTTCACAAAATGCAAATGACTATTTATTTTTAACCCAAGATAGCAGCCTTATAACACGTCTCTGTCTTCAGTCTCCCCTTCACAATCTTCTCAAAATACACTGTGTTTAATGGACAGAATGGTCACAGACAGTTGCAAGCTCCAGTGAATGCTGGAGGTTGCAGACAATTCCATGTTCAGCAGATTATGGGTTGGAAAGATGCCGCCATGTAATTTTCTCATTTACTAGCGAGCCTGGGGCCTCTCTGGGCATAAGGGTCATATGCAAGATGGCGCTTCATGGAGACATTCTGGCAGTCAGTGAAATAGGATCTTAAGAGCTACAAAGTTAGCAATGCAGGAAGGATGATGCACTCAGTTGGTCTAACTCTGTGCTCACTGAAATCACTGGGAGTTTTATAGTTGATTTCAGTTGGTACAGAGTAAGGACAATGCTGAGCACATTTGAAAATACAAGCCTGAAAGCACCTCGCATACCTTCCACCTCTGACACAGCTGACAAAACATATGATGAAGATACTATTTTGGCCTCCAAACTCATCTCTGGCTGCCATAAATTAGCATGAAACCATATTTACCACTGCATCTTGGAGATAGGAAACAGTGACAAGATCTGAATACATTAAAAAGAATAGGAGGGCAGTGGAAAGGAGTTGTTGAGAGAAAGGAGGACTTCACCCATCAGTGCACCGACAACATGGTGATAAGTGCTGTAGAAAATCCATGCATTAAGATTTATATGATGTAGGTCAATGCTGCTAATGAAGCAGCTACAACCCATTCACCCCTAATTCTACAAGTATAATATTACACACTTTGACTGTGCTTACTGTAAAATCACATATAAACAAAGCTTTCTGTGGATTATCCCATTGGAGATCATTTTCAGATCTTCTTGGCAACTGTTTTTCCACTATACCCATAATTATGTAGCTAAAGAGTCAATACAGATCTATTTATAGAGCCCTGCAAATCCACAGATATGTGTTTTCTATCCACAGATCAATTTTGCAGATTGGATACAGATACAAATTTAGTGTCCATGCAGAGCTCTATCTATTTATAGCTCTGTCGAACAAAGCTCTGCTGCCCTGCAGGGCGAATTCCATTTAACAAAACAAAGTTCCTTTAACAAAAAGCACACCATCCTGCTGAAAAGGAGGATTTTTGCAAGGCAGGGTAATCTCTGCATTTATAAAACATTTCTTTTCTATTTCTATCTATCCCTTTCATCACAATTTCCAAGCCATGCCAGGGGAGAAGCTTCCATATAACATGTGGGACTTAGGGCACAAGAAGGCAAGTGCCTTTCCTTCCTGCATAGCTACTAAGCTGCCCATATGAGTTCCACATGGCAGTCTTTACTGCCTCTGAGAGAAGGTCCAGTGGAATAGGGTGCTCTTATTCTTGCAGCTGTCCTGAGCTACAAAGACTAACCCTTTTTATACTTTTACTCTTTGTAAGGTCAACATTGTGGGACCAAATTCAGGAAAACAATTTAACTTTCCTGGGGAATAACACATGTGGAAAAGAAACAGGACCAATTTTGTGGATTTATACAGTGCAAACAAGATTTTGGGGGCATCTTAGCAAAAGGACAGGTATATTGAAAACATGGGGGGGGTTGGTTCCTAGGCCAAATCTCTAAATAAGATGAGGGCATCATGGCCCTGGATAGGTTTGTGAGGAATTCAAGTAAAATTTCAGTTATGTTCCCTTTTCAGACAAGGGAGGGAAAGTCAGAGATAAAGTGTTGTGAATGGCAAATTGGATGCACACACTTTGAAAGACATTGACCTAACCATTTTAGCTGAAACTTCCCAAAAGAATTCAGTCTGAGGAATATCCCCAACATGGATAATTTCAATTCAAAGGGCTATGCAAAGTTATAAGCAACTAAAAATATAGGACGTGTCATGCAACCTTAAAGATAGAGGTACTACTAATATGATCTATAATTACATGCAAAAGAAAAATCCATGTTAAAAGAACATTAAGAACATTGCAAAAGTAAGCATTCAAAAATTCAGAAATGCCAGAATTGATATTGCCAGTGTAACCTTAATTCAGCCCCCTTATCCATACGTGTTATGACATACTCTTTAATTACATGATCACATATTCTTTTTTTATGTTGAAATATTTCCTCAAGGGGTTATTTTATGAATTTGTTGTGTATACTGTACACAAACTGTAACTTCATGTACTACATATTTAATAGCAATTCTCATCTTCTAAGACATACCCATGGCTCAGTTGTTCATTAAGCAATTTTTAAAGAGTTTTATGACCCCAGGAACAATAATTTTTTGTGGAAGCAGACTGAATTGTATGCTGTGATAATTACACCAAACTAATTGTAGGAAAAATTAGCAAAGGGTCGGACCAATTTGGTTTCACAGGAAAATATATGCCTTGCTTACACCTTAAACGATCGCTAGCAAATTAATCAAGTAAAACTGAATCTCTTTAAATCAACATATATATTACTTTACTGTACATTTATTGTGAAACACGAAGTTTTCAAATTGCTTTGAAAAATGAAAACTTACTAAATGTTTTCTTATCATCATTTTGATATAAATTACCAATTAACCTAACCCCAGAGAATCAAGCAACATGAGTCTTTTTCACTTTACTGTTATATTAAAATGGTATTCAAATAGAGCTGAGAGAAAGAAATTCTGAGGTATGTAAGAACCTTATTGTTTCTTTCTTTTACATATACTGCGTGCTCTTTGTACCCTAGATAAAATGAATGTGTTCCAATCCAGCACCTAGTGGAGAGTGTTCAGGTAACAAAAACTACTGAAACCATTAATGCCATTGGTGGCAGTAGTAGGGAATTGATAGTTATGGAGACTGGACTATCCCTCACAGCCTAGAAGTGGTTCCTCTGGATTAGCAAAGTTGTTAGCAAGACGGTATGGGGAATCTTGCACTAGTGTGCCTGAATTTGCTCTGTTGATAAGAGACCAGTTTCCAGTAGTCAAGATGATATTTTCTATGTTCAATGCACACGCAGAAATAATGGACCAAATTCATGCCAGTGAACATAGGGGGTGTGTGCTGATTGTACTCCATTTACCCTTGGAAGCAGATGACTTGAAGGAGGCATTCACACAGAGAGAAGGTGGGCAGACATATTTTAAATTCCCTCCTCTTGAGGTTCTGCCTGTGGGAAGCAGCTTTAAGTTCTGGCCAGGGGAGACCATAAGAGCCTACCCAGTGGAGAATCCTGAAGAGATCAGCTGAATCAATGAATCTTGGGTAAAAGCCAAATAGAGATGGTGAAGAATCTAACCATAAAGATGATAAGCATCTAGGGGCAAAGATATTTTCCTCATCTATTAAATAGACTGCTCCAGTTTTTCCAGGTGTGAAACAGGGACAATAATGCTTACCTACCCACCATACAGCAGTGAGTGAATATGTTTAAAAACCTTTTGTAATTATAGTACACTACATGAATAAAAGTATTATGTATTGTTGTTGCTATTGTTACATGTCTGCAGAGTAATAAGAATATCTGTAACACTTTATATAAATTCACAAACAAACAAAAAATGAATGTTAGTTAAGGTTGCTCTCACCACTAAACTAAACCATAAAACAAAAATAGAAAATACAAAGATAAAGACTAAATGTTTGTAAAGTCAAGCAGTCTCAAGGTAGAAAATGCCAAAATGAATATTCGCCATGCAACCATAATTTCCTGCCCCCCCAAAAAACATATGTATTTGATTACATGATCTCTTCTTTTTTTTTTTTAAACATAGGAGCCCTTTTTCATTTAGTATACAGGATGGATCTGCTCTGAAGTTGAATCAGGGTTGTGTGCCGAAGGAGACTGTTGTCAGCAGGACCTCTGCCTTGTTCGTTGAAGAAGCTGGAAGATTTGCAGTGAGTGCTGCAAGGGACTGCAGAAAGAGAATGATTTTATGGTTAAGCTAGTTGAATGCTGTCCTGGAGACTTGGATTCTATCCTTTGTCTGTCATCAAGTTCCTATATGATGCTGAGCAAGTCACTTCCTCCATACTTTTCACAGGAAGTCATTTCTGCATGTGATTAAAGGCTGTATCATAATGCATATGCCAAGGGGGCTAAATTAACACTGCATGGACAATATTCATTCTGGCAATTCCTATCTCAAGAGTACTTGACTTTGCAGGTACATTTAATCGATTTTAATGATTAACTTTGTATTTCCGAGGTTTTTATGGTTTAGTTTATTGATGAGAACAACCTTAACTAAGATTAAATGAAGTGTTTTGTTTGTGAATTCCCCTAGGTATTCTTAAATAGAAAGAAAATATTTTATATATGTGCTGTTTAATAAACACTAACACATTTGTTGACTTCGGTATATATTTTATTGTCATTGTTATTGTTGTGAAGCTCCATATTTCACGACAAAGTGCCATATGGACCAATGTTTTGAATGAAATTTAATTAAACTGTATTCAAAGAAACCTTCTCAGTTTTATTGCAATTTGTAAATGACTTCTTTTTCTTTTTAAACTGCAACAGAAAACTTAGTAGGGATTCACAGCTGGGATTTCTCACTTTTAAAAAAGGTAAATGTTCAGAAAGCCATAGCCCCCAATTTTTAAGAAACTTATAAACAATGTACATGAAAAAGAACTGGAACTTTATATTTTATTTTCATTTACCATTTTTAAGAACAACACCATAACAATTACCCTTTGAAAAGATACAGGGTACTTACCACAGTACAAACCCAAAGGAGAATAGCAGGAGCTTTTCAAGACCTTGTCTGCTTTCATTACAGTTCCCCCAAGAACGATTTTTTGTAATAATGTGATGGGAGTCTGAGGTAAATTAATTATCAAAGGCAACCATTGCCATGACAACCAGAGTAATAGTGACTTGCTCCAAATAGTCCAATAGTGCCTGGAGGGAGGGAGCGATCTCTGATGTCACAATCTTAGTGCTCAAGCAGTAGCAGGGGACAGCACTGTGTGGAAAAAAATGCAGGCTTTCCCAGTGTTCCATTTTCCCCACATTTCCTAAAAAAACAGTAAACAATTAAAAAACAAAACACAAAACAACCATAATACCACATTATAGATCACTCCACACACACAGATTCATTAGTGGCTGAAAATTGGCTCAAATTCCTTGACATATTTACCAAAAAAACAGGTTCAGAAAAAAAGTGGGGAGGCTGAGGTATGGACCCTCATGTAAAACAAAATCCTGGTGCAACCTTAACTACAGTTTTCCTACTGCCAGACCATAAACTGTGTACCCAGTATCACCACTGTGTGTGCTATTTGGCTCCTTGCATGTGTAATCAATTAACTGTGTGACTAACTGGCTGTTTGTGTGCACAAGCCCTTATTTGTGTGCATGGTCACAGTAAGGGCATGAAAAAATTAGGCAGATCAATATATGAGCATTTTTGCACATGAACTTGCAAACCAGCTCTAAGTAGAATGCTATAAGGGGAACTGAATGGCATTTTGCACTGTAGTTACATGGGACAATTTTCTTGCAAAGCGGTATGCCAAAATGTCCTCAGAAACGGTTCTTGACAGAGGTTGTGTCAGCAATGACCTGAATATTTGCACTGCTTGGAGAGAGCTTCTCCCCTGTTCAGCAGCAGGGCAGGATTCCCATGTAGCATAGAGAATAGTACAGTAGTGGACTAGCTATCATACCAGTGAAGAACCACAAGCCTGTGTGTGATAACAGTAGAATCAGATGATATGACATGACATCTATCACTGAATATCCAAAATATTCATCTGCAAGGAGGAGGAAGGAAGTCTGCTGAAACATGTCTGATCTGACAACTATTTTACTGTATTTTGAAAGATATCTTGTACAGGACAGTGCAAAAAGAAGCCCTTTGTATCACTGTGATGAGCATGAGTAGAAAACATGCCTATACCTTCCACTTGAACAGGTGAATTTTTTCTAAGAATGGAAGGTTTATCTCTTCCCTTTTACTGTTTAAACTGTTTTTCTGAGAAATCCCCGATTTTGTATAATTTACATTACCTTAACTAACCTTTATTTGCAGGGTCTTATAATGAAAATGAGCTAAGGCTACACAGATTACCACTTTTGTTTAAATAAAAGAGTTCCCATAAAATATTTAGATTTTAACCTAACTACATTTTTTAATGGAAAACAGTTCTAGCAATTTTTTGATGATTCCCTTAAAATTATATATACCTAAAGGACACATGCATTACACCTCAACTGCCAAAAATCTCTTATTTCACATTTTTCTTAGAGTTACAATATTTTATTGCATTTACAAACTCCTAGAACAATCATCCCTATTGCCCTTATCAATAAAAGTACTAATAATGTCACATGCATGGTTACCATCTTGGTAAGTATCAGGGTTCTTTTCTATTGTCTGTAATATTGAAAGGAATTGTACTGGATTCAGGATACCTGAATTCTACTCTCAGCTTTACCACTGACTTCTTGTGCAACCTTCAACAAGTCTCTTCATCACTCGTGCCTTTGTTTCCCCAATGACTTTTGTCTTATTGGACTCTAAACTCTTTGAAACAGGGGCTATCTACAGTACCTAGCACAACGGAACTCCAATAATTCCTGGGGCCTCTAGGCACTGTTGTAATACAAACAATTAATAAAATAGTGAAACTCTACTAGAACATGTCCCCAGTGCGGAATTCCAGAAGTTGCTGTCCTCTGACTCTTGTGACCAGCAATGAGTGCCAGCAAAGACTCTACTTTAAAGTAGAGGATTGTACTCCAGGGAGAAAAGGAAGCAGTCGTGTTGGTAGAAGAGCTACCATAACACTCCCATGGTCACTTTTATATTTTGAAAATGTAGAAGAGAAAAGATATAAAATTATCTCTCCCCATAACTTTGAATGAAAAGGTTTAGTAATGTGTGTATATAAAACCCCACCCACATTTGCTGATTAATATCTACCTCATTAAAAGGTGGAAACAGTGCATCATGTTGTGCTGAATGGTCTCCTGCAACCTTATGTATACCAGACTGTGGTACATGTATCCCTGGGATATTTGAGACATTTCTGGAGGGCACATGGGAAAAATTATGTACTGGTGGATTTTATTCATTATTTGATTTACTTATTGCATTTTCCTAATATCCTATTCCGATGAAGCTTTAAAACTGTGACAATTTGTTATATAAAAGACGATACTTAATTTACGTCAAGATGTATACATAAGAACGTAGATACACAGAGAAGCTGATGTACAGAGCCCTCATCTCCAATCACCATACAGAATGGGTTCAGATGCCCAGCAACTGTCCAGTCTAACTGAGATCAGAACTGAGTCAGAGGTTTGTTTGGCTTTTTTGATTGTATAGATTACACTATCACTATATCTGTATATAACAATGAAATATGAACAGATGGCTAAAGATAGGTGGTGTTAAGAAGAACACCCAAGGTATCAGTGATAAGAAAGGTAGGGGTAGATCTGGAATGTGGTATGCAATAAGGAAAATCTGGGAACTTCCAATGTATGGTGTCCTTTCCTGGCTGGCTAGAAAAAAAAGATTGTTGCCCCTTTAAGATTTTTTTTGTCAACTGGGGACAGAGGTGGAGAAAGAAGGAAAGTTTACCTGTATGGAACAGGGAGGAGAAGAAAACAGCTGGACATGGTCTGAGGGAACAGCTGACTGGAAGAAATGAGGGGGTTTATAGTTAAAGAGGAAAGGCCCTCTTTAACCTGGATCAGACTGGCAGCACCCACCCATAGAACTGGAAAAAGGTCCAGGTACCTCCATGATCCATTGTGCACATTATGCTAGTTGCCCTTTTTCTATGGGGGCCTGGAAGGAATTTTGCCTTATTGCCAAATTGTCTAAGGCAGGGTGGGGGGTTTTGCATTCCCCACGGCAGGTTTGGGACCCAATGGGGTCGGACAGGAAGGTTAGGTTCTAAAATCACAATTTAGTAAATAAAACTGAGGGCAGATGTTCAGTGCAAGTACTCAGTATGAAACGGATACAGTCATCAGATAATATGATTGGAAAAGGATGAAAAAGAAAGCTTCTCGTATGGAAGCTGAGGAAGTTTGGGGCTCCTACATCTGGTACAGCAGGGAATTGACCTCCTTCCTTTCTAGCCCCCAAAACCCTCTCTGAGGGGAGGGAAGCAGGGTTCCAGCTGGGGCCAGGTTGAGGATTATGTAGAAAGGATTTAAACAAAAGCATCCTTTCAAGGAGCTGAGAAAGTGGGGAGGGATGGGTTGAGACGCCTTCATCTGGTACAGCAAGGAGCCTCCCTGCCTCCTTTTCTAGCGCTCTTGACCCTATTGTATGGGGAAGAAGGTGGAAAGGATTAAGAAATGATGATGACCTTTACTGTACAATTTATTGCTATGCATTACCAATCTCTTAAGTAAATAAAGTCACACCCTAATTTAACCACATCAGTTTCCTTCTGCCTTTCTTCTGGGATGACTGGCCAATAGGAGAGCTACAAGGAACAAAGGAATGCATATACATAACTCAGACCATTTAAAGTTTAAAGAGAAAAGATGACGTCACAAAGGCACACACCGTTTAGAAAATCTTTAAACATTGGCTTCAGCAAAGTAGCTACAAGAAATGCCCTCAGAGATACAAAATCTAGGAAAAATAGTACTGGCATCTAATTACACCAGTGCAGTTTGCTACTTTTATCTGTAATTGGACTGTATAGTCTTTCATTCTAATTTACTTTACTTCTAAACTGTGATAATCAAGACAAGCAGAACAGAATGGCCTGTAACTGGCTATACCACTGACACCAGTTAATGCCTAATTATAACAACTAAATTAAAGATGTGACTGTAAAGAGCTTGAGTATCAGTTTGAAGCATTTATTTCTGTGGAAAGAAGTAGAGATTTTAAATCCTAAGTTTAAAAAAAAATCAATATTATGGCTCATTATATTGGTATTGCTAAACAGATTAACGAAATTAAGTATTTTGTTTTCTAAAAAACGTTTTATGATGATGTAAAGATGGTTTTTAATGAAGGACCACTACAGAGAAGGAAATTCCCATTCTGAACCAATTTATAAAGCAAACTAATCTGGACAAAACTGGATGGGGAATTTACTTTCTTATGCGATCTCTGTAGGTTGCATGATGTGGAATATGACACAGATTTACTGCAGCATTCTGAAGAACCATGTAAACAGTGTACCACTGAGGAGAAATCCAGGATCCTAGGAATTCTCTTTGGCATAAATCTAATTTTTAATTAAAATCTTTTTGAAAACTCAAAATGTAAGTTAATTATCTTAGAAAGAAATGTTAGCCACAAAGAATATTTCCTATCAGAAAGCATGCAAGGGAAGAAAAGGGGTTTAGGAATGCTCAAGACTGTTGAACTGTAGCTAGTGTAAATTCTAAACACTGTCTTAGAGAGCATAACGTCTGCATATTTAACTGACTACATAAGAATTCTCTAGGAGCTGAAAAAGTAGAAATTGGGAAAATAAAAGTGTTCATTGTTAGTGCTTTTGCTAAAATATGCCACTCCAGAGAAGAGGTAGATAGAGTCCATATAAACAACAAAGAATTATTTGCTGTTTGTGGACATACAGGGCAATATAGTACAAGAAATGTTATTGATAAAGAAAGGATTAGCAGAATATCAATAAAATGAAGGTATTCACATTTGCACAGGTGTTAAATTTCTAACCTTAACAAAAATATATATTTGTTTCCACACCATGGACACCAATATGTTGTGACTTCTGTCACTTATGGCTCGACCAAAGGAGGAAGGTTGATCTTGCGGTTAAAGCACTGGACTTGCCCGTCAGGGTTCATCTCGTAGCTGCCATAGACTTCCTTTGTGATTTTAGCAAGTCATTTAACCTTCTGTACTGTACCCCAGCTCCCCATGTGTAAAAATAGGATAATTATACTTCCTTTTCTTCCACCCTTTGTCAATTTAGCTTATCAAGGCAGGGACTGTCTTTTCTATTTGTACAGTGCAAAGCGGAGCCCTGATCTCAATTGTGGCTTTCTGGTGCTACTGGAATATGAAACTATATATATTATACACACACACACACACACACCTGAAAAGGAATTTACTGTAATAGAAAAATGAAGCAATTGTGGAGCTTAGAAAATAAAATGTACTTAGTATTTATGTCTCTACTAAATAGGGGACCAATCAAAAATAGATTATCTGCAATTTTCAGCCCTGTCTACCAGTTTACAAAGTTCTGGCTTCAAGTGGACCAGTAGATGTAGTGTCTCAGATTTTTTAAAATTGTTACTAAGACATCTTGTCTGCTGTAGGCAGTTATGAAAGGATGAATCTCAGGAAGAATTACTTACAATTAGATCACAAAATCTTAACTTCATTTAGATCCTTCCAGTTGGACAACAGAAATTTAAAATTCAATCTATAGAGCATCCACAGCTCTTTTCTCTTTAATATTTAGGAGCAATGAACAAAGGTGTGAATAAAATGTTAATCACAAATTCGCAGTATCATGAACATACAATATCATAAATGAGTTTTCACTGAAAATTAATTTGAAGTGCTTTTATTTGAAACAACACAATCATATTTTCATATAAAGAGTACTTTGTAGTATTGTATTCTACAACACTCCATTTCAACAACACATACGTAAGTAGGGTTAAAGTAAACCTGTATGTCTACTATGCTCATCAAGATTTTCTAGGTGTGGCTTGGATAGTTATTCTTTAGGTGTATTGCTGGGAAGAATATATAATAAAAATTTCAAATCCATTCAAATATAATGGATTAGAAAATAACTTAAGAAGAATGTAAACATTTGCAAAGTTCCTCAGTCTGGCATCACCGGGGCTTTTTTGCACCTTTTGAACATTTCCACTGCCACTAAAAATCAAGATCCGTGTGCGATATGCCTATTTCTTATTTGATTTGGTTGGCTTGAATTATGGAGGAGCAGTGACAGAGACTGAGACTTGTTATAACAATTGTATCGTTTACTTCATTTTAAACCAAAAGCAGGAAGCTAAGCTAGTTACAAAGAACACATTTCATTGCAAACTGATCACCAAATTAAAAAAGAATATGGCTTTGCTTTTTGAAATTTTTAAAAATTCTAGGATTCTGTATTTCAGGGCGTGATCTTTCAAGGCTCTTCCATTTCCACCTGTTTCATTCTTTAGTTCTCAGGAAATATTTCAGAAAGGTGCAGGAGTTTTGCATTAAACCAGTCTTCACTAAATCATACTGGTGCACTTCTACCGTTACTAGTGACTTCCCATTAGTCTGTGTATTATTAAGAATTCATTTTTACTGTACCAAAAACATTTCTAATATAATACAACAAAAATCTAGAGGTAATAATTTTTCAGTGTTGTTTCTTCATTCCTGACAGTATAAAAGTCTTATCTTACCTTGTAAGATAGAAATGATTAACTGGTAGAAGTTCTGAATTACAGATGTATTGAAATACAGTACCTACCAGAGTTTCAAGTAACCCAAAATAAAAAATGAGCAGAAAGGTAGATGTAGACAGGCAATCTCTCTCACCTACTACTAAAAGTTTCTGTTAATTATCCATTGGGCTTGACCTCACGTGATTACAAGCTCTCTGAGCTCTTGTGCTCAAGAAACTAAAAAAGGCCAAATTTCATAGAGGTGAAAAAACATTTCAGAAGTCTTTTTGTATAAGTGCTGTGTGATTTTAACCCTTTATCCATGCATCTAACTTAAGAACAAGTATTGTACTGTAATAGTGAACAGTATATACAAAAGTCCAGAACTGACTTTAGTGCTCTTTGTGGCTGATAGTTGGGGATTACTTTAATGACCATTCTATAAGTGCAAGTTCCAGGAGGCCTTGAATGAAAGGCCTGGATCAAAACTCCCCCAAACTTTGTACAATTTCAGTTCTGGACTTAACTCTGCACTTTCCAGCTCAGACTCCTCTCTACTGCATTTCATCGTCACCAGCTGATGGACAGGAATATTCACACTTGATGTTAATACAGCCTAATAAAAAACTATTGCTAATCCATAGATGTTTGAATCACACTAATTTTTTATGTTAGATGTTCCTTTTTATCCTTCCTCCCCATCTTACCTTTGACTGCACCTGCTGTATACCATATAGCGCATAGATGAGAAAATTGGATGGAATCTCATCCAAATATATTAATGAAGATAGTCCCCAGGTGAATGGTAATACCTTTTATAGGCAGCCAGATATAACAGTTTAAACTGCTCTTTCTGAGTAGTTTAAAGACTTCACTGGTTTAAAGGTTTATTAAGTTTTCATTAAATTACAATATAGCACCAGCAATACATGCCAGCTAGTTCATACTCCTGAAATAGCAAATACTAAAACCGTTCCATAAATTTGGTAAGCAACATACACTCTTCCTGTCCCTAAAGAAAAACACCAGTATGGATTTTTGTATTCAACAGACCAGAGACATTGCCCAAAACATTACATCCGGGATGCTTTCTATAACTTCATATTTTATAAAGCATATCAATAAGCCCTAACTTGAAGATGAATGTCTTTGTGAATGTCAAGGGGTCAGCAAGGGTAGATGGAAGCAGTCAATTCTGGCCAAGTGTCCACAACTTAAAACACCTAAAGACAAACTTTCCTGACAGAAGTAAAAGGGGGAGAGGTGATAGATAGACTCAGCTGTCACCAGCCTCTCCTCTGTTTTCAGCACTCAAATCCTAAGTTACCAACTCCAGAACTGTCTACTTAAACCAGAAGACTTAGTGGACCTGCTCAATTCCAAGACCTGTAGACCTGTGGTGGATATTACCAGGGAGATGGGAAAGGAAGCAGCAGCAGCTTGGGTAATTGTGCAGATACGTTGCTTTGGCATGGAAAGTGGATTGATGCTGAATGTTCAGGAAGTGTATTTTGACTCCTAGCAGGGTCAGGAGGCTCACTCCTACACATTGCCAGGGCAACATATGTGAATTTGCAAGGTTCATGTTTGTGCTTCGAAGTCCAAAACAAAAGTACCCAAGTAACCTGCCAAATTGCAGTCCCTGTGAGTACCTGAAGAAATGCAAACTATTACCCTATTCAAGGAAACGCAACACAGCAACTCAACACTAACCGTGATACCAGTAACATATACAGGAGGGAGGAAAAGGAAGCAGTACGTATTTGCCTGGTGCTGCCTTTTAGGAGTGGCATTTGACCAATCTTGCAACCATTAGAGGCATCAGGATTGATGCCTTTGTTGCCACTGGTTGCCGTGTACTGTCTGTCCTCCAAGACCCAACCCCTAGCAGCACTGACTGTAATGCTCATTGCCCCTTATTTCAGCACATGTAAAGAGTGCTTTGGGCCTGTAAAGGCCAGAAAGGATTCTGAAGAAATGTGCCTTGCCATCCTAATTAATAATTAAAATGACTGTGGAAGTCAATTTATAAAATTGTTAAGAGTAGAAAAAGCAAATCAATAAAGTCCTACATTTGCTTGGTTTCCAGTTAAAATTTAAGCAGTATAAAGAGGGAGGGAAAAACCCAGAAACATAAATATCAAGTAACTTATACATATGTGCTGCATATAAATCTATACTGGTAGACCCAAAAGTTCTACAGATCCTAAAATCTGATATTAGCTGAATACAAATTATTAATTTAATAGCACCAGTAAGCAAAACCAATACAAAAAGGAAGGGATAAGAAGAAATCATTATTTGTTTTCAGTTAAACCTTTTGCATGCTTGCAACCAATATTTGCCTCCAGAGACTTTGTTTTCAAGTAATGTTAACCATCATCAATACTTGCCACCTTGTGAATGAATTAGGATATATATATCCTGCTGGCTCCATTGGCCAGTCTGTACTTGTGAGAGACGTTCTGCCATCCAGATGTCTTATGACAGGAAATTGTGATGGCAGTGTGTTCCAGATGCTTTACATTGGTCATCCTAACTCATTCAGCAGTAATGGCAATTATTTGACAGTGTACAGACCTTAATGGGATTCTGGAGTATTCTAAATGTATAGAAGAGTACAGACTATAAAAGCTGTGCACACAGCAGTGAAAACTGGCTCCTGCAGTGTTACCATATAAATATAAACCCATGTTTCCGGTGGTATTCCATTAGCTCTATAGCTGGTTACATTCTACTAAGGAAATATAAGGAAATTCAACATAAAACTGATGAAATTTGAAGAACTCAACAAACACTTTTTGCAGCTTGTAGACGGTCATGAATTTCAGTCACTAATTACTCTGCCTGGCCTGGATTTGAACCAGTGACCCAGCACTGAAAGATTCTGCTCTCAATCCTGTGCTGTGGTCCAGCCCCTTTATACCATCATTGCAACATAAATGTGCCTGAACCCAGGTACATCTCTGAGCTTAATTTCATCCCAGGCAACGCCCTTAGTGTACAGGTGCTCTGGGCACAACATGCTGGTGCGCTCTGGGATCAGGCTCTTCTGGACAACCAGGTGGTTCCATTGGGGAGCTGCTGCAGGCAGCCAAATTAAAGCCCATTCTAACTTATGCCAGGGGCCAGGCCCAGAATTTGTGTGGCACAGGGGTGGCTTATATCTGAGGAGGCACAGCTTGGAATCAGGGCCTTTCTATTCTATTCTCTTGAGCCAGCCAGTCCC
The DNA here is from genome assembly GCA_007922155.1 of Mesoclemmys tuberculata. NCBI lineage: Eukaryota > Metazoa > Chordata > Testudines > Chelidae > Mesoclemmys > Mesoclemmys tuberculata. Next base: position 13,098,330 of record ML675631.1, read on the forward strand.
AGCCTCACACTGATCCACAAGGCTCACAAGATATTTCTCCAGGGCTCTTTTAAAAAGGGCAGAGCTTCTTTCAATTTGCATTGGGTCATGAGGACCCAGTGAAGAGGATGCTCTGGAGGGCATTAGAGGAGCTGTTGAGGGCACCTGAGGGAACAGTGGCACTGCACTCCCTCTATAGCCACCAACAAGGGGGAGCTCTGACCCAGAACATTCTGCCTCTGGCCCTATGGCACACCAAAGACTAACACAGGCCTATGTGCCTGTCTGCAGACATGGACTTTTTGGAGGACCTGTTGGAAACAGTAGCAGCACTGCTTCACCATTCTCCACAGCAGCCAGCTGCAGGCATTGAAAAGGGATTAAAAAAACCAAAAACATTACTCCAGTTATCTTCATGAAGTACAGCCCAAAGGGAGATTGAAGGAGACATGCCTAGGGGTGATAGGTGAAGGAGGAACATGAGAGGCACACTAAAATCTCAGCTGTAAGTAACTTTAAACTCCAACACAAGAAGGGCTGTTTGGCTGATGGATCTGCATAGTTTCAGTCTCACCTGCTATTCCTCAGCTCCTTTCCCAAACTCCCCAGTGGGCTCATAGCTGTCAAAAAGCTGTATGTGATTCTAATGTGTTCAGAGCCTTCTGCTGCTCTTTCTTGGGGATTTCCTTCTTGGGATTTGCCCTTCACTTCTGCTCCCAAGTTTACCCATCTGTAAATAAGGTATAACAGTTACCTGACTGGCAAGGTTCATAATTCATTCGGCTATGTGATCTAAAGCCATAGCATCACTGCCTCATGCAATGATATAAAATCCAGAAAATACTGTCCATGAAAGAACAGGGACATTGCAGCATCGGCAGTGACACCCCAGGAGCAGTACTCAGAGCAGATACTTCAAACTGTGCAAATGAAGCAACAAAAAGGTTGTCACAAAGACTACAGCAGATGGCAAGGTTTTCCCACTGATATCATAACAGAGTATCTGCTCCAAGCAGTGGATGCCTATAATGGGAAAACCTATAGCCAGTAGTAGCAGTTCTGGAACCCGCTTCAAAGCCATCAAATTGGTGACTTTCTGTAGCTTTAAAAACAGCAGCTGGCCAGGTACTTTGTGGCTGTGCAGACTTCTGGTGGCTTCAGTCTAACAGGGTAAGTAACTGGGGCTCTGAACTGGGAGATTTTGTGTGTGTGTATCTGCGTGCGTGTGTGTGTGAGTGTGTGTAAAGAGAGATTGAAAAACAGAGAGAGAAGGTCAACGTATTTCAATGAAGTGATTTTTCATCAGAAAATGCTGATTTGTTGAAACCAAAATCATTTTTGGGAAAGTCAGTTTCTACATATTTCTCAGTTAAAAAACCTTTTGGAAAAAAGTTTTGAAATTGTTGAAACATCCCATTTGGACTTTTGAACAAAAAATTCAATTTTTTAGTTTTGAAAAACTTTTAGTTGAAAATGTAAGCAAATTAGAATAATATATATATATTATTATATATTTATATTTATTTATATATATATATAAATAAAGGGACCAACATTGCTAAAACAACAACGCAAAAAATCAAAATGATATTTTAAAGATGTTGAAACAAGATGTTTCAATTTACTCAAACTTACTTTTTTGGGGGGGGGCAGGCCGTTTAATTAACCTTTTTAATAGTTCAACTTTTTGTTCCAATTCAGGATGGGAAAAATGTTTGAAATCTCAAAATGTTTTCCAGAATGGGTGCCCACTTCTTTATCTAAAAAGAATTTCTATATATTAAATCCACTTTGAGAAAGTGGTGAGTAGGCCATGCAACCGAGGCAGGTATGTAGATTAGCAACTGATATATATAGTATCGTGCCTCAATAATGCGCTATGTATGTTCAATAAGAACTTATGAAACACAGTAATAGACTCCACTAGATTTCAACTGGAGCTGTTAACAATACATTACAAGGATACAAGTGCTACAACAGTATCCGATTGAGGGACTTGCCTCCCACAGTTTGCAATTGGTCTTTCAGAACATATCTAGCTATGCAATGCAACTGGTTTAGCTATATGACATTATTTAAAGGTCAATTGATAAGTGTTATTAACTACTCAAAATTCTGGTTTAAAGATAGAAAATTCCATCTTTCCAGTGCAATGCAATATCATGTTCCAACCATTTTCAATACTAGATATATTTGGAATAAATATTTCCAAATAGATTTTCATCACAGTAAAACTCTGTAGATTGTGGAGTGGGAATTCAGCTAGTGCTTTTATTTTATCTGGCCCAGTACCTAAGCCATTTTTGCACAATTTACATCCAAAATTAAAAAAATTTTAGCCCCCTTATTTATTCTTAAATTCCAAGTGTCCCTTTCTCTTTGAAAAACTTACCTAAGTGTTTCATTGTGTTCTTTGAGGTCCCTAGTTCAAATTAAATCACCAACCATTATAACTTCAGCACCTTGTAATCCCATGATCTGTGCAATGACTTTTTGAAATACCATAGGAGTGGAACTAATGCCAAAAGGCATTCACTTAAATTTATAATGTCCAAATGGCATATTAAAAGTCATTAGCTTAGAACTTGATTCATCTAACTTTACTTGCCAAAATGCATGTCCTACATGTACCACTGAGAATATTTTTGCTTCTTAGAATTTAGTTGTCATTTCTTCAATAGTTTTTATTGAATAACATTAATGTTTTATGGGTTTATTTAAATGCATGGATCAATGCATATATGTACTTTATTTGGATTTTCAATTACAACCACAGAATTAACCAGTCTGTTCTACCGTTTCAATAACTCCCAGTTTTTCCATATTATCAAGTTCATATTTTATTTTATCTCACCAGGCAAACAGATTTTTTCTTGGTGGATGGATTACTGATTTTTAATACAGCATTTCTCCTTCAAGGTAACCTAACCCTTAGAAGATGTCTATCAATTCATCTTCTAGGATGCCTGTGGTCCCTATATATGATAAACGGACATCTAACTTTGGCAGAGACACATCTGTATTTATGATTTGGAAAGTTATTTAGTTACAGTGGTGTTTTAAAAACAATGTATTACCTATTTGCCCCTATGCAGGTATTTTATTACCTCATTATAAAACAAGGTTTTCTTTACATTTTTTATTATATCCTCTGCTAAATTTCCTCAGTTAGCTTTTCTTTGAATTAACATTGCATTGTGCATTGGCATCTAGATTGAAGGATACAATTTCCACTATTAATATCTAGCCATTTTATACATTATGACTCAATCTATTCTGTTCTTGCTGTACCTGCTAAGTGACCTCTTAGGCCCAGTCTACTCTTAACTTCCGGATACGGCAGCAGTTGATGAGAGATGCGCAAGTGATGTAGATCACTTGTGTATCTCCCGTCAACTTCTCTGAGTCTGCTCCACACGCCGTCCACACTGCGCTGCGCCACTTACCAGGGTGGTTTTCCTACGTCCATTGCTGGATCAACTGAGCCGGTCTACACAGACTGCTCAGTTGATCCAGAGACATCTAACTGATGGTGGGGAATTTGCTGCCGTCAGGGTAGACCCAGCCTTAGACTGCTATGCAGTTCTCCAAGAATACAGACGCTCTTTGCTTTAGCTGTATAACATACTGTAGAAGAGAGATTCACTGGCCAGTGCATGCCCTCATGTTTGGGGCACCATAGGATCCCATCCTCTGGTGCCCCCTGCCAAGAATCATACTGGCCCTGTGGTGGTGTGCTGCTTTTTGTGATGCAGCCTTCCAGCCTGGTCACATTCAATCACATTTCTTCTGGGGTAACAGAGTCCTGCAAAGCAATAGCCTAATGACCTAATGCCTTGTCTTCTTACCCATTATATTGAGGGCTTTTGTGCCACCTTCATTGTTGGTTGGTAGAGGAAACCAGGCTCTACTCTGGGCTCCAGTCCAGGGATCCTGTAGCAAGCAATTCACTTTCAGCCATCACTCTTCTCAGCTGAGACTCATCCTTAATTCAAACACCCAACTCCTTTCCATCTGGCCCGAATCATAAATTAGGCCTGACCCATCCTTCACATGCAACCAGGTACATTAGCTGTTCTCTGGCTCCACTTAACTCTTTTTCTACCATTGTGAGGTGTATACCGCACCACACATACTTTTCGGAAGAATGATGTTTTCTGCGGCACTGATAGCATATTTGACCAAGTGCTTGGCAGCTTCTTTGTTTGTGTCCTCACACCATTCTATCTAGTGCAAAGGAAATTCTACCAGTCAGCAAATCCTTTATTCTTATTATTACTGGTATTTTGACTTCTTGTATTTCTAGGTTTCTTTGTTAAAATGCTACAATGACTAGTTCTTCATGCTGTACTGGGTCACTTAGGAACAGAATGTGAATTTTACTGGTTCTACAAATCTCTTGGCTCAGGATAAAATTAAATATACTTCTCACAGCCATATGCATCTCACTTCATCATTCTGTAATCCGTGCAAGGGTCACAGAAGTACAGTAGTTCCAAAACTCACACTTCTGAGCTTTACGTTTTCCAGTGATATGCACCTCAAGTGGTTTATAATCATCCTTGCAAATAAAAGTGAAATAGTTTTCTCAAAAGTATAATATTTTCTGAGGTTACAGAACCTCTCAAATTGATCCAAAATCTGTGCTATATTCTCTTTATATTGTCCTTCCTTCCACATCCAAACATTATGTATCTGCAACACTAATAAAATGTTCCAGTTGGAGAAGATTGCATGAACTTTAAGTGCCTCCTCTGGAGACACTGGCAAAGAGGAAACTATTCTATTGCTCCATAGACTGATGACATTTTCTGTGTTGCGTCTTTGCAAATCCAGTGGTCCTGAAGAAAGAAATTGTTCCATGATATTTTATTCACTAACTTCTCATACCACGTAATGTTTAATAAGAATCTCAGCTGGCAAGTTTGTCTGGAAACATATTGCCTGCAGACAAAGACTTTCCTATTAATTACCAGCGCACTTATCTTAGTTTGGGCCTGCTCAGACTCCTTGCACACATTGAGCAGCCTCAGAAGATACCCACAAGAATTACCACAGCCACTCCCCTATTCTACAACTCACATTATCCAATGTGCTGGGGAAGAGACGCAAAACTTTTAGAGGTTAAAAATAACATTCAAATCCAGCTGGTAGATTTCAAAGTTTGCAGGTGACATAAAAATTGGGGGAGTGATAAATAACAAAGAGGACAAATCACTGATACAGAGTATATAGGATAGGGGACACTATCCTGGGAGCAGTGACTATGAAAAAGATTTGGAGGTTGTGGTGGATAATCAGCTGAATATGAACTCCCACCATGATGCTATGGCCAAAAGAAATAATGCAATCCTGGGGTGCATAAACAGGGCAATCTCAAGTAGGTATTCATTTATCTCTGTATTTGGCACTGAAGCTACCACTACTGGAATAGTGTATCTAGTTCTGGTGTCCAGAATTCAAGAAGCATGTTAATAAATTATACAGGACTCAGAGAAGACCCACAAGAATGATTAAAGGACTAGAAAACATACCTGATAGTGACATACTCAAGGAGCACAATATATTTAGCTTAACAAAGAGCAGGTTAAGGGGTGACTTGATTACAATTTAAAAGCATGTAAACAGGGAAAAATATTTGATAATGTACTCTTCAGTCTAACAGAGAACGAAATAAAATCAGCCAGTGTCTAGAAGTTGAAGCTAGACAACTCAGACTAGAAATATTGTGGACATTTTTAACTGGAAGAATATAAGAATGGCCGTGCTGGGTCAGGCCAATACTACATCTAGCCCAGTATCCTGTCTTCCAATAGTGGCCAATGCCAGGTACTTCAGAGGGAATGAACAGAACAGGTATTCATCAAGTAATCCATCCCGTTGCCCATTTCCAGCTTCTGGGAAACACAGGTTAGGGACACTTCAGAGCATGGTTTTGCATCCCTGCCCATCTTAGCTAATAGCCACTGATGGACCTATTCTCCATGAACTTATCACTTTCTTTTTTTAACCCTGTTATAGTCTTGGCTTTCACAATATCCTCTGGCATAGAGTTCCACAGGTTGACTGACTGTTGTGTGAAGAACTACTTCCCTTTTGTTTGTTTTAAATCTGCTTCCTGCTAATATCATTTGGTGACCCCTAGTTCTTGTGTTATGTGAAGGAGTAAATAACACTTCCTTATTTATTTTCTCCACACCCGTAATGAATTTATAGACCTCTATCACATCCCCCCTTAGTAATTTCTTTTCTGAGCTGAAAAGTCCAAGTCTTTTCAATCTCTCCTCATATGGATGCTGTTCCAGACCCCTAATTATTTTTGTTGTCCTTTTCTGCACATTTACCAATTCCAATATGTTTTCTTAGAGATGGGGTATCCAGGTCTGCACACAGTATTCAAGATGTGAGCATACTATGGATTTATAAAGAGGCAATACAATATTTTCTGTCTTATTATCTATCCCTTTCCTAATGATACCCAACATTCTGTTAGCTTTTTTGAGTGCCGTTGCACATGGAGTGGATGTTTTCAGAGAACTATCTATAATAATTCCGAGATCTCTTTCTTGAGTGGTAACAGCTAGCTTAGACCCCTTGATTTTATATGTATAGTTGGGATCATGTTTTCCAATATGCATTACTTAGCATTTATTGCTATTGAATGTCATCTGCCATTTTGTTGCCCAGTCATCCAGTTTTGTGAGATCCTCAAGTAACTCTTCACAGTCTGCTTTGGACTTAACTTGAGTAATTTTGTATCATCTGCAAAATTTGCCACTTCACTGCACCCTTTTTTCAGATCACTTATGAATACGGTGAACATCACTGGTCCCAGTACAGACCCTTGGGGGACACCACCATTTATTTCTATTTACCTCTCTCCATTCTGAAAACTGACCTGCCCTTTGATTCCTGTCTTTTAACAAGTTACTGATCCAGGAGAGAAACTTCCCTCTTATCCAATGACAGCTTATTTTGCTTAAGAGCCTTTTGGGGAGGAACCTTGTCGAAGACTTTCTGAAAATCTAAATATACCATATCACCGGATCACCCTTGTCCACATGCTTGTTGCCCCCCCTCAAAGAATTCTACAAGATTGGTGAGACATGATTTTCCTTTACAAAAACCGTTTTGACTCTTCCCCAACAAGTCATGTTCATGTATGTGTCTGATAATTCTGTTCTTTACTATAGTTTCAACCACTTTGCCTGATACTGAAGTTAGGCTTATTGTCCTGTAATTGCTGGGATCACCTCTGGACCCTTTCTTTAAAAACTGGCATCACATTAGCTATCCTCCAGTCATCTGGTACAGAAGTTGATTTAAATGAATGGTTACATACCACATTTACTAGTTCTGCAATTTCACATTTGAGTTCCTTCAGAACTCTTGGGTAAATACCCCATCTGATCCTGGTGAACTATTACTGTTTAATTTACTAGGTTGTCCCAAAACCACCTCTAATGACACCTCAATATGGGACAGTTCCTCAGATTTGTCACCTATAAAGAATAGCTCAGGTTTGGAAATCTCCCTCACATCCTCAGCCGTGAAGTCCAATGCAAAGAATTCATTAGTTTCTCTGCAATAGTCTTATCTTTCTTGACTGCTCCTGTAGCATCTTGATTGTCCAGTGGCCCCACTGGTTGTTTTGTAGGCTTCCTGTTTATGATGTACTTAAATAAAATTTGCTGTTACTTTTTGAGTCTTTGGCTAGCTGTTGTTCAAATTCTCTTTTGGCCTTTCTAATTATATTTTTGCATTTCACTTGCCAGAGTTTATGCTCCTTTCTAATTTCCTCAATAGAATTTAACTTTCATTTTTAATGGATGTCTTTTTGCCGCCAGCAGCATATTTTATTTTGTTGTTTGGCCATGGTGGCGCTTTTTTGGTCCTCTTATTATGTTTTTTAATTTGGGTATATATTTAAATTGAACCTCTATTATGGTAACTTTAAAGCGAATTTGTTGCTGTCAGTGTAGACATAGCCTAGGTAAAGACACACGGTCATTCATTCACCCATCTGTATGAGGGGATATTTCAGTTTAACTAAAGAAGGTCAGACAGTAAAAGGAGGAAATCTTTGTAATAAAGAACAAATCACATTTTACTTTCCTCTATAATTAAAATGCATGTATGAAAGTCAATTCCTTTTGACACTACTGTTAACCACAAGCAAAATAATTTGAAAACAACATTCTTTTTATATATAACATAATAACATGATCCTTATGGCTGCAAAATTGTCAACAAAATAATTCTAAAAATACAGTATAATATGATTTGTTTAAAAGAGTTAATAAGGTATAGCCTACTCTTAGGGTATTTTAAATCTTCACGTATTAAATATGACCAAAAAAATCAGTAAAAATTAACCTAAAGCTTAACGGCTTATGTAAGAATGCCTTAATAAAAAAATGTTGCTGAGGTTATTGAACTGTACAATTAAACCCCTCCCACTAAATACTTTTCAGTCTAATTTCTATCTAAAGCTTATTCAGCAAACCAAAATGCCAATGCATTTCTTCAATTTCCACTTCTTTGAACCTGCTAATGTATGAATAAAAAAGATTTATTTGTGTTATTATCCACATATAAACCTCTTGTCTAAAAAGTAGCTTTAAACACAAAATTCCTGAGATACACATGAACATACAAAATATCTGAAAGATCATTTTGATTTTTTTCTGCAAGCTATGTTTGATTTACATCAATTAGGTCTTTCACATAAGGTATCATATAACAGGAAGGCTAATAACCCAGAAATAACCTCATTAAAAAAGACAGCATATCGGTCTAAAGCAGAATGAACTCTAAGCAGAAAAATTAGTGACCTGGAAAGTAGCAGGAAGAGGTAATAGCAATACAGAGAAAAAATACATTCCCATTAGCTCGTCAAAAGTAGAAATCACCAGCAATAAAGTAAAATTACAATAGAAGCATAAGGAGAACATTTAATAAAATGTTTTTTATCTTTTCAAATTCTGTAGCATACAACGTATATTTGCCAGCTAAGATATTGTCTGAAACTACGTTAGTACTATTGGTTCGTCCATGGGTTTTTCAGATACATGAAACAGTCTTTGGCAGTGTATTACCAGCAAGCCTAATGCATTTATATTAAATTATCAGTGTATGATTCCAGTATCTATGAATTCATCTATTTTAAAATTAATGATTAATAATGGTTACCTAATCTGGTTTTACAGAAATTCTCCTAATTTAATATCAGTTTGGATTCCAATTCTAGCAAACTTCAAACAATTCTTGTTAATATACTAAGCAATTTTTTTTAAAGAACAAATATTTCATACTTACAAGGAATGATTTTACAGAGAACACACTTCCTACCATATTTCTTCATGAATTACATTGAGCCACATATGTAATTGTTCTCAGCTCTACCCAGTGCAAAACTGGATATGTTCAGTTGAAGTCAATGGTGTTATCCACTGAAGTAAATTAAGTTAGTCCAGTTTTTTGCCAGTTTAAATGAGAGTCATGCCTATGCCAAAGTAAGTAATTCACCAAAAGAGTGAAACTCAAAGTTCAGTTTGATCGTATCTGATGGATAGTATTTTATAGTGTATACCATGTAGAATATGATAGAATACTATGGCAGAATATAAAGGATTATACCATCTTCTCAGTTTTATTTTAACCAGAAGAAAAAACTAGCACAAGCTGGGAAACCTTAGTTCTATAGAAATTCTATCTACATGTGTGCATTTTTACTTTACCTTTTAAAATCAGGATTATTTGGAAAATATCCAAGAGCAAATTATCCTTTATGTTAGACTCTCACTTTCTGGCCAATGGTTTGGCTGGAAAGCAGGATTCCACCTAACGAGCCATGGAACTCAGCAGTGGTCACATCCCCCAAAACTGTGGATCTTGGCAGATCATAATGGCCCTGTGCCTCTTCACTGCCTCCAGGACCAAGGCAACCCTATTTCTGCTGCAATTATGCTTCCATTGGCCACTGTACTTTCTCAGAATGAAGGGTCCATCTGGTGCAGAGGGAACTGTTATAAGCCTGTGGGATGGTTCTTAGAAGGATGGTTCTATGTAGAGTAATCAGCTGCCCATCTCTGTGCACTTCAACCCACTCCCAACGTAACAGACTACAAATGGTGTTCCAGGAAATCATGAGCAAAAGGAAAACATACCACAGAGCTGATTGTAAGAAGATCAGCAGACTCATCACCTGAGGAAGGAAAAACAAAAGCCCAAGTTATGCATCAATTCACATTTCTTTCCTTGTGGCTTTTTTTGTTTCCAAAAACAAAATGAAAACCAGAACAAATCAACTCAACTAACGGGTGATAGCCACCCAAGGCCTTTCCAGCTTCAGCCAGCCGGGAGAAGTGCATATCCTTCCTGTACATTAGCCTCCTTTGCACCAGATTCCCCTTTCCTTTTATAACCCCATCCTGCTCAACATGAGATAGGCAAAAACCCAGGAACCACTGACATGTTGGAGCACCTTTTATACATCACCATTCTCCCTTCTGTGCATCCCATCCCCAAGATGCACTGATTTTCTTGGCTCATGGAAGAGGAGAGTAGCATGTGGAAAATAGAGAGGAGAATTTCATACTGTTCTTTTCAAATACTGCATTGCTAAATAATGTTATGAAAAGCCTCTCTGTCTAAAGCCAGATGTCTTCTTCTGAAGCCAAATGAGCATATAGTTTATGCTGGTACACTATATCAAGCAAACAAAATAAAATCTCTGATTTTTGGCTGGCTGGCAGTTTCTTCTCTCTCTACTTCCCAACTCTCTTCTGAAGACAATGCAACATAATCTCATCTTGATGTGAGGAAAAAAATGCTTTAAAAGCTTCATCCTCCTTATGGTTTAAAAAAAAAAAAGCCTCCCAGCTATGTGTTTACCATGGGTTTAACCTACTTATACGGGATGTAGTTTTATTCAGCTCTGGGCTGCACCTGAGGCCAAAACCACATTAAGTGGTCAAAGACAGAGATTTCGCTTAAACATCATGAAGTCTCATTTCATTTTCTTCTGTGCAAAAGTATTCATGTATAAATACTATACAGCCACTATAAATACAGTACAATGCATTAAACCACAAAAAGAATTACATTTATCTGGAATAAGACTTTGCAGTGAAATAATAAAGGCAAGAAAATTCAGACTGAAGACCAACTCCACATTTTTTTACTTTAGACGCCTTTGTTGCTAGCAACTGCAGTACATTTGAGATTATATATTTATTTAATCCCTTTTTACTATTATAATTAGCTGTAGAATGGTAGCACCTATTGGTCTTGATCAAAGTCAGTGCCTCATTGTGCTAGGCACTGCCCAAACACATATTAAGACAACTCCTGCTGCAGATAGATTGCAATCAATGTAGACAAGACAGAAAATAGGGGGAATAGAGGAACAGACACCTGAAGTGAATTACTCAAAGTCACACAGCAGGTCAGAGTCAAGCAAGACATACATCTCATATTGCCTAAGTCTAAGACCAGTAGTCTTAGTCCACTAGTCCATCTTCCTCCACAATGGTCTTCAGTACCAGTTCTGTCCTAAGGTGCAACTCACATTATCTTCAATAGAACTTTATAGAGGGCAGTATTATTAGTGCTATGGAAGACGTAACACAGCCCTTACTAATGCACATACACATTTATAATGAATTTGGGGTCTTTTTTTTTAAAAAAAGGCCTCCAATTTTCTCCATACAATGAACTGTGGGTATAAACCAGAATTAAGGTACACTTGATTTGTGGAACTGAAAACAAGATATCATCCCAAAAAATGGGTAACAGGGTAGCTGGCCTATTTAATGTAAGAGCACTCATCGCTCCTGTTCCAGCACAAGTGCACCTAGTTGGGCTAATTAAGAGATCAGGGCAGCACCTGGGGGGTTGTCAGAGGCCTGGAAGAATAGGCTGCCAGAGGGCTACAGCAGAGTGGTTCAGTCAGGAAGAGCAGGTCCTTGGAAAGAGCTGAAGGCAGGACAGCAGCAAGGGTTTTGCTTGCTGATATCCCCAAATCAAAGAGCCAGGGATGGAGAAGGCTGAAGAAGGGAGGAGTGGAAGAGGGACCTGCTAGCTCTAAGCCAAAGAGCCAGAGCCAAGGGTCAGAGGGCTGAAGGAAGAGGAGCAGCTGTGAGGCTTACCCTCTGGTTCCCAGCAAAGGAGCTGTAAGAGTTCCTACTGGGGAGAGTGTGGATGTGCTCCAGAAGGAAGAGCTGGGGTGGCTGTCCCAGCAGGGGCCAAAGGAGGACTGTTAAAGAGTCCAGATCTGGTGGAAGACATAAGGATGGTGAGAAGGAAGCAGTTTTAAAGACCACATGCACTGGGTGATATGGAGTACGTTGTGAGATTTTTTGGTTGTGGACTTGTATAATGTGTTTTGTTAATAAACTGTGATGGATTTGAGGACACACTTGTACTGAATGAAGGTACTGGGATCCAAGAAGGAAACTGAGGAAAAGGGCTACTGGTAGGCCTGCCCTGAGGCCACGAGAGGCACTTCAGAGGAGACCACTGGTTTATAAAGAGTCATTTATTGAGAGAAAGCAAGCTCATTGTAATAAACTAAAGCAATTTTTTGCTGTCAAAGGAATATTACCATTCCCTGTTGGCACCACAGGGCTCCCTCTACCCCAGGGAACCCTTACATATTATTTATATAGTTCCAAAAGTCTGCTAGGTGCTTTATAGGCAGTAAGAACACAAGGACTTCTTCCCCTTTCCCTCTCCTCCCTCTCCCCCCAAATCATTACGTTCAATCTAAGTAATGTCTCCAACACCAGTATTTTGTGGGGATGGGGCTTCTGAGCAATCTAGCAGATTTTTTTTCCCAAAGGCCTCACTGAAACTTAATGGAAGCTGGACACCTGCCTCCCTCTAATAAATTAACAATAGCTGGCCACAGTTTTAGATGGTTCTTTTATACAGTGCCAACAGTGGCAGCTATTTTAATACATTAAAATAGAAAATTTATTAAAGTACTAATTTGTTATATTAAAAAATTTTACTGAAATGGGGGCTAAACTGTTTCAAACCTTTCAACTAATAAAAGTTTGGTTTACATACTACTCCAAGTACTGTTTTCTTTTAAGTGCTGGTACAAAATGTCTCTGGGGTAACTCAAAGGTTTGTTTTAAAACATGTTTTTGTCTTCTAGTCACCTTACGTTAAGTATAGTGTATTTATTTACTGAAAGCCTCTGGTATGAATTACTAGAGGAAGTAAACCCGGAGCACATACAGCTGTACAATTAGTAGGCAGGCTGGCGCTTTTGGTTAAAAAAATTAATAAGATGCCACCACTGCTAGAAGAGGTAACATTCAGAAATCTTGAAAATAAAGCTGCAGCAAAGATAGGCACAGAAAGCTGAAGATTTGAGACTTTAACAACACTATAGTTTGGTCAGAAAAGAGTTTGCTTAGGATTCCACTATAGAAATAAATGTTATATAGAGCTTGCTAGACGCAAAATGCTGTATGGAGTGAGCTAGAAGCAGCACTCTTTCAGTTCAGATGCTGGGACTCCATCGTAGCTTCTCTGCTGAGCTACCATTTTTACTAGCAGAGAAGGTCAATCTACTGGGAAAATCCAGGGGTGTCACCCACGAAGAAATGGACAACTTCACTTGAGCAAATATGGTCAATTGTGTCAAACTGCATGACAGCTTTGGTGATTTAGTTGTACACATATGTCCAACAAAGGCCTAGACTCTGGAATCAAGTTCCTCATGCAAATTTTGCCCCAAGTATCCAGATGTTAAAGTTAGTGCACTGAACTGTAGTCTGATGTAGCTCAAAAAAAAACTGAATAAAACCCAAAAACATCACAAGTTCCCCTCAGTAAAAATGAACTTTTATGCTGCTGCTGCTGCTGGCACAGATCCGATACCAAATATCCTCTTCTGTAATCCTTATTTCTAATGGGCTTTATCATGTGAACTTTAAGTCATACGAATGATCCCAGGAAATCACTGGGATTGTTCACATGAATAAGCACCTGTCACACAGTAAGAGTTGGCAGAATTGGACCCCCATTTTATTAGCAGAGAGAAGTTTCTGTCTCAGCAATAAGAAATTAGTCTTGTGAAGTACTGAAGAACTCCTGGTTGATGCTAGATCCTTATCTTCTGCTGGAGTCAGCAACTTATAGGATCAGAGCCTAGTTGTGTTCAAAAGCCAGCATTTAAAATTCTTTTTTAAAATTCAGCACCAGGCATAACTGAATCTTAAAGATGCAGTTCTTTAAATATGTAAACACAGAACTGTATGAAATACTAAAAGCAAAGAAATAAACTAGGAGAATCCAGAAATGAAGCATAGTCTCTGAAAGTTTCTTTTCTCAGTCTCTTGGAATATAATAGCTGAAAACACAGACTCTACCTGCTGGACTTAGAAAGAACCAGAAAGGCAATACATGCACAAAGAGTGAATGGGAGGAATATGCCAATTAAAATGGAAGTTGTGAGAAGTTCATCTTATAAAGTTCAACCCTCTGGTTAAAAGGTCATTGAAATTATGAGCTCTGATGACCTGGGGAAAAAAAAACAGCTAGAAAATTACTACTTATATGTTACAGGAGGTTCTAATGAGAAAGAGCAACTGTAGGAACAAATATATACACATACTTTTGAAAAATAACAACAATAGATTGCACGGATCTCTGGTAATCATCTTGGGCTGTGTGCCAGTATTTCTGAAAAATACCTTTTGCTGCTAAATGGTGCACTTCACTACCATATAGATTTTGATCTATATACTATAGCTTACAATTTAACTTCCAATCATTAAAGCACCAAAACCTAAATGTAATGAGAGAAGAGCGACTGACCACTGGATATTTTCTTGGCTTACAGTTTCCAAGGAAACCAATTGCTTGGCAGGTTTCTAATGCATTTTGTTGGTTTACTTTGCTTCTGGTTCTCAGCCAATGAAGACTGCAATGGGATGAAAGAACAAAGAGAAAATTTATGACAATAAAATTAATTAGCTTTGTGAAATAAACATTAAAGAGAAATTAAATAGTGTATATATTAGGTTAATTCAAGGTCTTTCAGTTTTTGAGGGTCTTGGTCCTGATACCAGAAGCAATTGAAATGACATGACCCTGGTGTTCTGTTGCCAGCTGAAATGCACAGTATTCAAAGCTTTACAAAACTTTTAATGAAACTTTATCTAATGTCTCAGGGTTCCCTACTTCCTTCATAGATGATCTTAAGACCACATTAAAATGTAAAACAGGGGCTATACCAAGGGAAATTAATCCATAACAATTTTAGCAGAATTAACAATTTAGTAAATGAATGTTTGACCACAAAAACAAGAAATAATGTCATTCAGACCAAAAGGAAAACAAATAGATATAATTTATTTGGATTTTCAAAAAGGCTGCGATAAAGCCCTTCACTATAAACTATTAAGGAAGCTAAGTAGTTACTCCTTGAGAGGTAAAGTTAAGTGCTAGGAAAAAAATAGTAGGAATAAATGGTCAATTTTCAACATGAGATCAGGTCCTTGTAACTAGCTAAACTTTTTTATGTCAGTGCTCTGGAAGCAGAGAGATAGTGAGATGTAGCAATACTTGTGGATGACAATTTTGTAGATTAGTCAAGATTAAAGAAGATTTTTAAGGAATTTCAGTAGGACCTAACAAATCTAAATTGATAGAGCAACATGATGAGCATGATTAAATGCATTGTGTAAGTGTAAGATAAGGAACAATTTGAAGTATTTAAAGGCACTCAAAGATTCTAAATGAATGGTAAACATGCAGGAAGAAAAAACAAGTCACTGTGGACAGTCCAATAGAGATACCAGCTTAACATACAGCAGAAGGAAAAAATGCAAACAAAGTGACAGGACATTTTAAAAAAATAGACAATAATATTGAGAAGATTGTAATGCCATTAGTAAATCAGTGGCACACCCACAAAACACCTGGTCCAATCCTCAGCTTGGTTCCACTGAACTCAAATGGACCTACATTGGTTTTTTCACCAGCTGTAGATCTGTCCTTCTACTTTCAGTTTTGTTACCACATCTCAAGAAAGGATATGGCAGAAACAGAAAGGGGATGGAGAAGGGTAACCAAATTAATTAGTGTCACTTCCATGAGAAGAGAGACTTTAAAGTATTTAGTTTAAAGAGGAGACACATAAAAGTATATGATAAAAAAGTATATAAAATAGTGTGAAATTACTTTTTTACATAAATGTTCTTCTCTCAAACCACAAAAAGAAGGTAGGAGCCAATGACATTAAAATTAATGAGTTTAAATAAAGAAAAATACTTTTTTGATAAAAGGATAAATAGCATGTTGTGCATAAAGTACCCGGTAGGATGCGTGGCAATATTGAGGCCAAGAGTTTAGTAGAATTCAAAAAAAGATTAGACACACACACACACACACACATATATATAAAATCCAACTACACCTCCCATAGTTACGCTAGCTGGGGATAAAGCTGGAATAAGGATACCAACTCTAAAACTTCAGGGTATAAAACATTAACTGCTTGTCGCTAGGAATATGCTGCCCTCCCATTGGCATGCTGTTGCCTGAATATCTATTACTGGGGCCTTGCACCTTCCTCTAAAGATTGTGGTACTGCTTGTGTCAGATACTGGATTGGATGAACATTTAGTTGTGATCTGGTATGGTAACTTATGTTTATACAGGTAACATGGAGTGTCACACATGTAGCTGTGATGTCATGGTCTAAAATACATTGAAGATTTATTTGACATAACAGGTAAAGAAAACTCTGGCTATGAGTAGAAAATTGTAGTACTATAGACTTCCCTGTGTAATTGAAACTTGTTGCCAGTATGGTGGCCTCTTATCTATCAGCACAGGGTGAGTGTGCATAAAAATCTTTCTATTTTTATATCTTAGCGTGATGGGAAAAAGAAGCTATTTTTAGAGCATTCAGGAATAAATCCCAAATCAGTTTAAAAGGCAAGAGGATGCTGCTTAGGTTACATTAGCTGAATTTTGACACTAACATTTTCCACAGCATAAGAAGGGAATTGGTGAATTAAAAAAGAGTGAGTATTGCCAAACTTGGCAATAATGATTAAAAATCTTATTTTTCACAGATAAAATCACTGATCACTGACTGGGGATTTTTGGCTCTAAAACATAGTGCTAAAACTTTACATAGTAGAACAGTGCAATGTGAAGCACAGAAAGAGTAAGTGTTGGCATCCTTACAGGGTGAATTAATATTCTAGTAGCTAACATGGAATTTATACAACTCTCTGACTTACCCAGTGTCCACTGGATGCAGAATCAGGGTTAACAGTTTAACAACTTTGTCAAAAATGGGAAATTGGTGGCAAGGCCAAGTCTCAGATTGACTGTGAACCAGATTCCCTTTTCTGGTCAGGCTACATTTGGTGGTGTCCTTTTTCTCCCCCTCCCAAGCCTGATGCCATCTAGCTGCCAGCCTGATATCTAGCACAAACTAGAGAAGTCTCAAGGCTGCTCTACTTCTCCCTCAGTGCCTATGGCCCCCAGGAACTGATCCCTGAGGATTAATGGGGCATACAACCCCTCAGTCATGCCCCTTTTTCCTCAAAGCTACTTTGCTGTTCTTACCTGACTGGTAGATTTCTCTATATGGAGATGCCAATGTTGCTTTGCAGCATCCCGAGTCACACAAAGCAGCTTTCGTGGCTGAAAGCATGTGACATTCATATTTGGGAGATCTATTTAGTCATATTTAGCACCAGAAAAAGCCATGTAAAATGAGAATGACACTGAGCAGAAGAGTGGAGGGTGCAGAAGCACGGAGTTGTGAATGGTAACAATGTGTACGTTTCTAGCACTGTAAGTTGCATTTTAAATGAGTCCACGTCAGCACAGTGGAATGGGGAATGACATGCACATGTGATACTTTTCAGTACTGTCCAGTGTCCACCCTTTAAAAATGAAGCATTTCTTCACCCACTGAAGATATGGGATATGGGGAGTGATGGTGATAACAGAACCCAGCAGCAGCGGCAGCAGCAAGAGTTCGGAAGACCAGCTGCAGTTGGGTAAGCAATGGAAATGGCACAGTGCAATACGAGCTCAGCGAGCGCAATTACACATCAGCCAGACAAACGAACAAACGGGTAGCATAGGAAAGCAAAGCATACTCAGAGCTAGATGAGGGCTGTGCAGTTATGAACAAAATCAGTGTGTGCATTCAGAGCACAGAAATAAAAAATGCGACACTAACCAGATGGGATCAGGCCCCACGCATCATCAATGACACAGTGCTACACAAAGCAGCATAGAGGTCTGTCAGCACAGACTGGCATATGAGGTGTACAGCACAGAGCAGCAGCATTGCAGAAACAGGCAAAGTAGATGAGTAGAGGATGCAAAATTATTTTGTTCTTTTTATTTTATTGGTGTGAAAGTGTAGTGTAACCCGGGATGTGCATAGGGTGCAACACAGGAATGAGAGATAGGAAATGACTGCTCACACTGAAAGAAGAACATGGAGAAAATCCACTTACTGAACATACACTGGGTCTAGTCAGGAATTCTGAAGAGACACCACAACTAAAGTTAGGCAGATATGTCAAACAATGACAAAGACCGGCATTAGCTTGAACCAAGGAATTAATTGGTGCTGGCCATCTTCAGCCCCTTTTGCGTTCACTTGTGGGACCATTGGAATGGTTTAATCTGCAGGAAAGCTTGTGGAACGTGATTTAGAACATCATATGCACAACGGAAATTTTAAACAGGCCAGTAAATAAGCTAAACAAGGACCTGACCGTACCTTTTGCAGCTAGGACCGTGCATTCACAGGAAGTCAGTTTGTGTCAATGATTGCACATTGAAAGAAAGGGGGTTGAAAGAAAACACCAGCACATAATGCAACTGGTATTTTTGTATATGGGTCAGGACATGTGGCATCTTTTTGGGTAGTAGGCAGCGTGTGCTGCAATTCAACTTTCCTTATTTGTGGCTCATATAAGCCGGAGTACTGAGCCAAAACTCATTGAAATGAGCTTTCCACTGACTTCAAAGAGCTTTAGATTAGGCTCTGAATGGTGCCATTTTACAAAATAGCAGTCCCCACTTCTTTCACTGTCCAGTTTTGGGTGACAACATATAGCTGCCACTTGCGTGAGTGCATAGGGGAGTTAGGAAGGGCTGCTTACACCCTAACTTACCTCTAAAGCTGTAATTGCACCATCAGTTAATTCCCCCCCCCCCGCAGCAATTTTATGGAAAAGGGAGTTTGGGCCCCAACCTAGGACTTTCATATTTCTGCTGTTTAAAATACACATTAACAAACCAATTCCTTTATACAACAGGGCAAGAATTGTATAGTAAGTAAATAAATAAATAGCTTTATTGAATTATTACAATAAATGACTGAGCACGTAAAAACAATGACTTGCAATGTCTAAAGAGAATTTAAGAATATTTTTTTCTCCCCATTGGTCAATAAAATATTTGGAAAGCGGGGACAGAATGGGTGAAATGGCAACAGGCTAGTATGTCAAACATGACAGTCAAATGTTATCAGAATTCAGTCATGGAGAAACATGGACTTTCTCAGAAAAGGTTGCTTAAAACAAAAGCCCATTTATCTGAATGCAGAAGACATTTAATCAATTTATATGAGAGATTTCAAAATTACTCAGACTGTAATGAACTATGAAATACTGATTAATGAATTTTGCAATGTTTGATTAGAAACTTAACATGTACGCTAGCACACTTTTGCCATTAGAGCATTTATAGGCAATATTTTGTTCCTTGAAATTACCATAATGTAAATAGACTCTGAATTATGGAACTTGGTTGTGTCTGTGGTTAACAATGCTTTTTTTAAAAAAAAGAAGAAAAGGATGCTCTGAAAATCTTTTAATGTAGAAATCAAAACCTTCTTAAAATGGATATACAGGATAAAATGTATTTTATTTATTGTACATTCTATTCTACATAGGCTCTTGTACCATCCAGATCATGATAGTATTTGATTGCCTTCAGTAGAACA
Organism: Mesoclemmys tuberculata; assembly: GCA_007922155.1. NCBI lineage: Eukaryota > Metazoa > Chordata > Testudines > Chelidae > Mesoclemmys > Mesoclemmys tuberculata. The sequence continues at coordinate 13,118,320 of ML675631.1, forward strand.
TTAAGTACTTGACTAACATCTGTCACTTGTGGCTCATTTTCTCATCTGCTCTCAGAGGGGATTACACATGTGCCCAAAATTGTGTATAGCACCCAGATGCATGGTAAGAAGTTTACTGGTATTCAAAAAGGCAGATCCCTGACCCAAAAAGCTTACAGTCTAAAGAAATAATATGTGGACCAATGTCCCAGTAGCACACTTTGTAGACAATGGAAGTTTTGTCATCGAGTTCATCGTGAACCAAGGACACCAAAGAAAAAAGAAGGGTTGGGGAAATGGAGGTGGCACAAGACCATTTGCTTTTAATAATAAGGCCCATTTTCAAATGGGTGTGCCTATCCAGTATACATGCAACACAGAGGTAAATCAGACTTACAAATACATTTAGGTACATGCACAAAAATCCCTACATTGCACAAATCATGAACTGGGATGTGGGTAGTAAGACCTAGTAGTTGGAGCAGGAGTGAGGCCTAGTGGCTACAGCAGGAGTCAGCCATCAAAAGCTGGAGCCAGGAACTGAAGCTGGGGTTCAGAGGCAGAATCAGGAAGCCAGTAGAGAAGTAGAACTGAAGCAGACTGGGAAGCGGAAGGGGAAGGAGCAAGGCAGGAACATGTCTGGAGTGAGGCTGGGAACAAGCTAAGCACAGGAGCAAAGGCAACTGTGGGTATAAGCGCTGAACAGCCACAGATCAATTGCTGCTGGGCGTAAGAGCAGGTTTGCTGACTTTCTCAGACGACCGGTGGCGTAGTCCATCAGGTGGCCCTGCTATGCTCAGCTGGGCTCACAGGCTGCATGGAGCCTGGCAGGAACAGCTGCAAGTCCTCATTTCTCACAGTATGTGTGCATCAAGTGTTGTCCATGAGCAAGTCAGCTATTTGAAAGACAACCATGCCTCTTTATATACAGCCTTTAGAAAAATTGGCGATACATCTATTTGACTTTAATATTGTGGTTATCTTTTCTAAGGTGCCAGTTGCTGCAACATCTAGCTGCCATTAAGTACATTTACAACAGAAATGCTTTCTTTTCAGAAACGAATCAAATTCTCTCCCCATTAGCTTAATATGTTTGGTTTTGACCAATTGGTTTGAGAAGACGGCTGCAGAACTCACATTGCTAATCCCACTTCACAATATGTTCTTTAGGAGAGGACATGCCAAAAAAGTTGAGTCTTGCAACGGGTCTTGAACATGGGCTCAGCCTGATTTTGGCTGTGTACAGCTGAAGGGACATTGAACTTTACTTCTTCAAATGTCATTACCATATAGCTTTGAGGTATACCCACAGATATGTGTATATTTCTTTGCCCTGAATTGCAAGTATCAACAATCAGCCAGTGTTCAGATTCTGAACCTTCTCTAGTTTTGTTTTTCTATAATTTCAGAGGATATTCATTATTTTGATTAATTAGCATGGGCATCCTTCTTAGAATCCCACAATAACAGTTACCCTGAAAAAGGTAAAGATATGTTTCTTGTTTTTGTGAAAACTAAATAACAATAATACTCTAATAAAAATGAACTCAGGAAAGAAAGTTATTGCATCTAGAAATAGATCTGATACTTACAGGGTCAACAAAACATTGCAATTCTGTGTCAATGAAAAGATTATTCTAAAATAATCCATAAAATAATCTGATTTTTAATTGCTTATTAGTTATCTCCACTTTTCCTGCATTTGAAGAAATGCCCTCATCCACAATGGAAAATCATTCAGTTTGAGATTGGTGGTTGCCAGTAGCAACAAATACTGGAATATTGCCATCTGGCTTCTTGTTTTAAATGAGATTTGAATAATCAATTTAATAATGGGCAGAGTACATGCTTACAGAAATAATCACTTGTCATATCTTTAAAAAACTTTAGTGTAAAACAAAGATACAATGTATAAATATAATGCAAAGCAAACAACACATCTAAACAGACACAACAATTTTTATTTTCATTACTAACTTTACATAAACTGGAGTATATCTGTTCTCTTCACTTGCTTAGCTGCTCACAGTCCATGTTTGATAATCAGGATGCAACCCACAGAGCAGTGGTTTGCAATAGACATTCAAATCCACTAGTCATTTAGTGGAGAATGAGATTTAGCAAAAAATGTTGAGTTTTGAACACATTTTTTAGTTCTGCACATCATAGGAAATACAGTAAAATAGGCCTGCTTAAAAACAAACAGCACAGAATGAAGCTGAAAAATAAAATACCTACATTACTCCCACTACTTTAATTGCACAGCATGAAATTATTGCTCGGAAAGTAAGGACTTCAAAATTCCAAATAGTTTGTTCATTTATAAGATACATGGAGTACACCAAGTAATCCCACACTCTGCTGAGGCCAGCAATAGGATGTAAATGATAATAAGATACAGTGCTAAAAACGTCTGAGTTATGCAAAGATGCGTACAAAAGATAAAACATGCATTAACCCTGTAACTTCACATGTTAAATTGGTGAATTAGTAGAAATATGCAATGAATTTAAGCTGTCATTCACGGCTACTTTAAATAAATCTATACAAAAATCTTGGAACAAACAAGACACAAAGTTATATGTAGGTGATGATCTTCATCCTTTATCCTTTGACATTGACAATTTAGGGTGGGATTTTCAAAAGCACTCACTATTGGCCTAACTGCACACATCGAAGTAAAGCTCCACTGAATGCTTTTGAAAAATTTCACCTTTAAATTACAAATAAGAAAATCAGTCTTCATACTTGTCTGTGAAATAAAATGATAACACAGTAGTAGTTTTGGCAGTGGTTTGGTCAGTGGTTCATTGAACAAATGCTGCCCCCTACTACACATGTATAAAGTCTGTTGGGGGCAAATAGCGTCTTTTTGTTCTGTGTTCGCATAGCACAATGGGGCTCTGGTCCATGACTGAGGCTCCTAGGAGCTACGGTAGAACAAATAATAATAATGTGTAACTCCAGGGAAATGGATGTTTCTTATGGATGTTTATCAACAAAGAGGAAACACTTTCAAATCTGAGGGGAGTTTTAAAAGTTGTTACGTGCCCACACCAGTTCTGAAAGGAGAAATTCATTGATGTATAGATTTTGAAACAGAACTGTAATAGTGAAAAGGCTGGTTATTGCTGTGGAAGTCTTAATTGACACATTAGGATTGTACACAGGCTGAATTTGCTTCTAGATGTTTAGCCCAATATTCACAGTCAACTATTGCCTCTAGAAGTTGAGCATGGAGAACACAGTTTAAATTCCTCCCTTCTAATATGTATACATTGAAATTAGTTTCATTTTCTTTTCTTCCTCCCATTCAAACTTCTCTTTGCATCACTCTCCTTAAAATAAAGCCACGCAATCAAGTCTATGCCATTTTACTACACAAAACTATCAAAAGACTCATACTATTTTCTGCATTTTCACATGAGTAACACTTCTGTGGTCAGACACAAAATTAGACAAGTATTGAGACTAATATTTTAATTTTTTTTTTTTTAAATTTAAAAAAGAGTAACAGATCTCAGTCATCAAATCCTACAGATTTGGTGCTTGAGAGCGCGTTGAGGCAAAGCACAAACTGAAAAAAGACATGTTTTCGAGCCACCACTTCAAAATTAGAGAAGGGAGTAGCACACCGGGGCTATACGGGACACTGAAGGAAAACTGAATCTTGCTGTGCAAAGAATAGCTATTTACTATTCCCTATTGGTTGTCTATACAAAAGCTGAATTAAGAGAACTCTTCACTTTCCATTAAGATGACAGTCAGCACTGGTTGAAATAAGCAGATTCTTTGTAACAACATCTCTAACAGAGTGAAGATGATGATGGCAGGGAGATAACAGTTTTCTTAAAATAACATTTTAACATCCTGCTACTGCATTCATATACCTAAATGTGCCAGAAACTGCATTCCTTTCAAATCAGATTTTTGCAACATATTTACCATTTGGCATTAACTTTTCTTGTTTACTTGATTATTTATTTTCCAGGAACGTAACTCAGACATAATCTGAAATGGCATTCAGCAACAATGCAGCCTTTCTACTCAGCTCTCCAAACCTCAAGGTGCTAACATATCAAATATGTGTTGGCCCCCCTTGGCTCATTTCCAGGTATGAGCAGCATGTTTCTGTTAATTTTCAGAGTATGATGTGGCTTCTAAGTGAAATGGACTTCAGCCTGCCAGACAGGTGCCAGCAACATCATTATTCCATGATTTATTCGTACTGGTAATCTGCCAAATGGTGCAGAGAGCACTCAACATTGCCAATCGAGTGACCTGAATGAGGGCACGGATTTAGGATCCCAGGTCTGAACAAACATGCAGGCATATGCCAATGATTGGAAGGTGTCATTCATAATTTCTATAACATGAGAAATTACCATGATTTTTTTAACCAAGATGTGGGTTCATTTGAAAAACGAATGCTGCCTTTATCATATGAAAATGTTATATTTATATCTATATATGAGCCATGAAGTAGAGATAAAGATTTAAAAAGAACACAGTAAGAGTACTAGGTGGTTAGAAATTAACACAAGTGAAGCTTCTCTATGCATGAAGTAGCCTTCAGATGTTTAGCAGGGTCAGACAGGCCTATGAGTTGCAACTTCCAAAGGAATGATTCAAGGATTGGAGCAGTCAAGGTAGGATACTTAGTCCTATAAACCCAAAAGCTTTAGTACTTATTGATGAATGTAGCAGTTTCTTACAGCAATCTATCTTTGGTATTTTTAAAGCACCAATCACCATGGAAATATCTAGTATATATATGGAGCAAAACAAAAGAAAGTCACTGGCTTCTCTCTCAGGTCCTGCTTTTTCTCACAAATAAAACTGCAGGTAACTTATCCATGCAATATAGCTTTCATTTTAATATATGTTTTAAATAAGAAATAGCAGATATTTAAATCTTTGAATCTAGGAAAGGTAGATAGGTAGCTATCCAGCAGAAGCTTTCATATGATGGGAGAAAGAGAAAAGCTTATAAATGATCCTTTAGTGACCAAAAGGAGGGGAGCAGTGAAAGAAATGAAAAAAAAAAGTTTCTGAATTACAGAATCCATCCAAAGAGCATGAGGTGGTGAAAGACAAAAAGAACCATCAAACTACCTACTTTCATCTAGGTAAGTCTGCTTTACACAAATTCATGAGCTTCACGGAGAAAATAGTTGCTAAATTTCAAAGCTTGTTTATGCTAAAATAGTACTTTAAATAAACCTTTCAGCTTGAATGGAGATGGACTGCAGTAGCCTCTCAATCTTCAGAGAGAGACAGAGACGGGGAGTCAGAATAGTTCAATGGACAGAGCACTGAAAAGGCAGACAGGAGATCAGGGTATCCTGTTTCCAGATCTACAACTGACTTATTCCTTTACCTATGAAGACACTTCATTCTTCTGTACATCAGTTTGATGAGCTCTAAAATGGGACTAATTATACTTACTTACAGCTGCTCGGTAAAATTTTGATGAAACATTTGTCAGAATTTGACAATTCATTGAAACCAACATTTTCCTCACAGACTTGTCAATTTTGTTCATGTTCCTCCAGAAACTAGGCTGGGTCTGATGGAAACCTGAAATCTTTCTGGTTTTCTGCCAGCTCACTCACCCAGCTTCTTGGCAGCCCAAGTTTCCAGGCACCCAATTTCTTGGTGGACCACCTGGATGACAAACAGGGAGTCAGGAACCTGAAAGCCCCAGTTCCTCAGCAGACTGACCTCCCAGGGCTTCCTGGGTCTATAGCTCCGGGACAGCATTTCAGGCTGACTGCCTCAGACTTGAGGACCCGTTGTAATAATTGGGCCTACAAAGTTACCCTAACTGTAAGCGCAACTGTCAAAAGTCAGTGAAAGTTCACAAAATGTCATAACAACCTATACAAACAACTGTTGATGGGAAAAGGTGCAAAAGGAAGGCAAATGACTGAATTGAACCAAACAAAAAGGCCTACTCAGATAATTCAAGAACTCCGTAGGACCATGCCTGGTAAAAAAGGATGGGACTTGGTGGACCAAACAACAAAAGGGGAGCTATTCTGCCCATCACAGCCTTTTGAGGTCCATTACTTTGAAGAGAAAGTAAAGGGGACAGTTGCTAACTGAAAGAAGGGGAAGGAGCGTGCTTCAGCATCACAGCTGCCACCCCGTTTCCTGAGATATAACACAATATCATTGGGCCTTTGTCATCTTGATGTTGAGAAATGTCTTGACCAGACTAGGCCAACAGAGGAACCACCACCCCGGCTCTGAAAAAATCTCAACCACCACATAGAATGAGAGACTCTGTCATCCACTTCCCTGGCATATTCTTTTCCTTTCCCACAGAATATTTTTCTCTTTCTGTCTCTCCTTCTGCCTTCTGTCTAATAAAAGTCTAGCTCGTTTGGCCAAGACTATATATTTCACAACACTGCTGTGAGCCTGTAACCAAAAAGAGGCAACCAATAGCAATGGCCCAACCAACCAGATACTAGCACAAGTTTGCCAGGTCTCAGAGTGGCTCATAAGACTGTGTGCTGTGCCACTGTTCTTCCGGCAGAGTAACTGCAAGTTAAAGTCAATATCAGAGACTGAAGAGGCATTTTCTATCTTTGCTGTTCATGTCTTTCCCCTTGTGTGTTTGTCTTCTTTCATTTTCTGGCAAACAGAATGGAACTTCAATAAAAATAATAAGCGCTCCAGCCCATCCTAACTATTGCTTCTCTTTTTCCCAAAAAATAAGTTATTACCATCTTTAATATAATCTAAAATACTGTAAAACATGGAGTTTTTTCTTATAAAAACTCTACAGCTAAAGGGAAACGGAACAAGGGAAGTTGTTAAAATGAAAGCTTTATACTTAATATTTTACATTGGAAATGCTTTAATTGATTTTCCTTTTTCTGTATCTTTAATAAAGGTTTAAAAGGATTTTTAATGATGTGTGCACTGTGGCACTAAGCAGGCTGAAGTCTCTGTATAGCAAATCCTGAACCTTTTTTAAAATTGTTTAATGTTGGACAGTTTCATGGTCATATTAATACCTTTGATTCTTTGGCACCTTCATTCCATTTAAATTAATATTACAAACCCCAGGGCTTTCCAGGCCTTTGGTTTGGGGGAAGGCCACCAGCCACTCTACCCAGGAGCTAGGGCTCTATTACCTTTCATGGAGAATTTCGAAATTTTTGTTTTTTCATCCCTAATCAGAACAAAACCAGATTTTATAATATCAAAATGCTCCATGAAACTGAATTACCTTTCTCGACACTGCTCTAATATTTACACTCTTTGTGAAGCACTTTGAGTTCTACAGATGAAAAGTGCTGTGAGAGCTAAGCATGATTAGTTTTAGGGGGCAGTGAAGACATGTTCTGAACCATGGAATTCCTGGGTTCCCAATTACTCACTCATATACACACAAGTGACATCTGCCATGAAGTCCTGGCTAAGATCTCTGGGCATATGTGTTCAGTTAATTTGAAAGTTTAGGGAGTTTTATCATTGACCTTAGTGAGAACAGACTTAAGCCCATCCTCTGAACATGTCACCCTTATTTTTTTTTTATCTAACGAAAGCTCTCAAACATTATGAACAATTGCACCATCTACCTTTTTTAGTAAAGCTTCTCTGTATGTTTCATTTCATTTTTATTTCAGTTTCCTATGTTTTATGATTTTTACCTACTGTTATTCAAATTCTCTTTGGCTACATACTTTAAGGCACATTCTCTCAGAACATCTCTTGTAGACAAGACACCCTAAAGACAATCCATTCTTACCTTCATTCTAGGAAGTCTTTGCAAATCAGACATGAATAAATCAAGTAAGATTTGGTCCTCATTCTTTACTGACAAGCATAAAATTGGGAAGGAAGATGTTACCTTCACCTGCACCCGCTGGAGTCTATTTCTAGCTCATTTAATATAAACACTATCTTAAATAGTCACTCAAAGTTGGTGGTGATAGTGGTAGCAGAAATGAGTACTGCCACTCACCACGTATCTATTCCGCACCCTCCCCTGAGGAAATGTTAAGAGAATGTGAAAGAAGACAGCTTTCTGCTGACATGGCATTAGAAAAATTAACTTTTAAGGTATTTCTAGAGGACTAAATGCTGAGCATATTGCTTCAAACCACACACCACTATCTGAATAATCATTTGTTCCAACCCATACAGATGCACAGATTGTAGAAAACATGTTCTTTGCAAAGCACTCACAAAGTGTTTTCATGTTCCTTCTCCCAAACTACCAGATCAGAGCTATTTCACCAAACAACATCTCATCCAAGACAAGAGGGAGCTAAAGGAACACAAGCTAACATAGTGACATCTCCAAAGTCTGCAGCAGCAAGGACAATACAAGATATGAGGGCACTCATACAGCATCTAGAGTATTTTTTTCAATATCCAAGTATTGTGAGGGGATGGATTATTCAAGCAAAGTCAATTAATCTTTGCATTAGTAGCATCATATTTCCATAAAGAAAGGGGAGAACTTGTGAATTAAGAACTGTGCTCGTTACTAAAATTTGCTGTTCTCCATAGCTATTTGCCCAACATGGACTTACATTTCATATTCAGACTGGTGCCTTCTTTCTAGAAGAGAGTACTTTGCATAGCCAAAATTGAATGACTCACATTTGTAAGGATTGCTTTGGAGAACATCAGAAATTATGCATCTGCTCATCTAACATTAAACTCAGAGGCTAAGGTTTCCCAGGGAGGAGGTGAGGATGATTATGCACTTGGCAACAGCAGTGACCCATGCCACACTCATTTGCTCTGAACAAGACCAGTGGGAAATCTGACCCATCTGATTCTCCCAGGTAATTCTGCCAAGTTATGTTATCTATGGTTTGTTCTCTCAGGAACAGATATGCACACCTCTGTATGTGAGCTGTTTCTGAACATGTACAGAACGCACTGCACATGTCTTAATAGGAGGGATTATGTACATTTGATTGGGATCCATAGAGAGTGAGTCTGAGTAAACAACAGTAGAGTGTGGGGGGTGAATAGGAAAATGACGCACGAATGAAGGCTGCAGGCAAGTCTGAACAGAAGCTGGAGGGCCTTTCAGAGTGTAGGAACCCTTAGAAAAACAGGGGGAGGGGTTGCCATACGTGTGCAGGAAAGTCTGAAGTGGTGCATTTGTCACTAAGAAGCATGGGGAGGTTTGAAGTGTTTCCACTGGATTTTTTTTTTTGTAGCCTTCTGTAAAAGTTTGGCTGGTTTTTTCTCGGCGCACCCTGCTAGTACGTGCTATAGCCCTGCAAGGAACCAATTCTGAATTCCTGCTGACTTACTGTAGCAAGTGGTGCTCATTAATTCACCCTGGAGATCAGGGAGGTGGCAAAGATAACTTAGTGTTTACTCCAAACAGTCCTCAGATAAGAACCCTAGGCACAACCAAATTTAGAAAGCAAGCTTGGGCTGTTGAAATGTACGTTACATTGTTACTAGCTTATTTGGAAACAAAGCCCACACTCCTGGAAGAGTGTGTTTTGACCCTATGCAACATGGGTGGATTATGTTTCGGAGCCAGGTAAGAACCATGTGCTCACATCTTCCATTGCTACCCACTGGATTCCCCTGCAGTGACCTTTGTACTTTACAGATGTGTCAGGTTGAATCACCTGGCTGGCATGTTCCCTTTATTGAGCTATGCACACTGTCATGAAGTAAAGTTCCAGAGGGGTAGCCATATTAGTCTGTATACAGCAAAAACGATGAGAGTTCTGTAGCACTTTAAAGACTAATGTCATGAATTAGAGTCCAAATCCCACAGTTGGCCAATTCATATAGGATTCTTATGGCATCAAATGATATGATGAACTTCAGAAGCTGGATCCAGCAGATTCATGATTTATACACCTATGGTGTACTATTAAGAACAGATTTGCGGGATCAAGCAGCCCTACACAGCTGGTTTCTGTTGTGCCCCTCTAAGGTCTTGGGGTCAAAGCTTGCCTTATATCAGAAATGTATTTTAGGTCTGTCAGTGCCTGATATCCACGTTACGTGTACCAACACAACTTTCCATGATAGGAAGTTTCTCCTCCAGAGTGACCCAGGACTGGAAAACCATGGGTTTTTCACCTTAAAATAGAGTTTTATTTTACATAAAGTAGGCAGCACAATACAGGCCAAAAGTATACTGCATTCTGTGTTAATTTTACTAGTCTATTTTCCTGTCCAGAATTTTTTAAATGGGAAAAACAGAATAGATTTGAGATTCATTAAAAAGGTGCTAATTCAATTAAGTGCTCTCCTTTCATCTCCTGTTCCTTTCCTCCACTCCTTTCATTTTCTTCATCATTTTGGACATTATGGGCCAAATTTTTAAATCTCTAAAAGCCCTGGGCCACATGAGTTGAGAATCAGACCCACTGTATTCTATTAATAAATTGTGTAAGTTAAGAGATGCTGTAATTTGTACATATATATGTAGGTCTTCTAGCTTTTTCTTAGCAATATGATGATAGAAGAGAGAACACCAAAATCACTAATCAGTACACTAATACAGGACACACTGAACTTCATGAGCGAGAAATAGACTATAGGTAGAATTAGTACCTATTTGTATTCTAAATGCAATAATCAGAATTCTTTTATAAGAAAAGTATTATGACACAGTAATTTGGCCATGAGAGGGTAATTGACTTAAAATGTGCTGATAAAGATCGATTGCATAGGTTTGGAGTTATGACACCAACAAAGTTACAATGACATTAGCACAAAGAGAGAGACACAAATCCATTATAAAGATACAATCAAATATTCAAAAAAGCCTGGCATACTCATTATTTATTCATGCTAATACAAGTATATTAAGAAATCTAAACAGTGTTAGCGCTCAATCATTCACAAACCAAATGAGGTTTTGCATTTATCAGCCACCAGTCATCAAGACGTAGCATTAGCTGTACAAAGGTGGTAATAGGACATAACTGGAGATATTTATATCAGCCTACACAGAGTGAGGGACACAGTAGGATTTATTAAACTGAGTAATGCCTTCACATTCAGCACAGCAATAAAAGAAGTAACTGTGCAGAAGTCTTTTCCCCAGACAATAAGATTTACCTCTGTAATTGCTTAAAGACATTGTATCTGTTTTCAAAGGATGTCTGGCCATTTTTTACCCCTTAATAAACAATTTGCTTTTTAATTTTGCAACTAAACAACTGGGTAAAAAAAAAGTCCTGGAATTCAGGTTAGGTGGCAGAATGTCTGTCTTACTGGAGTTTTAGCACTTTCTTTGTTAGACTAGTTAAAGAACAACCAAGGTTAATTTAGATTCAAATGGATTTTTATAAGTTTAATAAAACTTCCTTAGCATCGCATTTGAATCTCAAAATCGTTTTATCATCCAAAAAGTCAAATCCAAGACTCTGAGGTTCAGGTACCCACCAGGTTTAGATCTGAGATCAAGTGAAGTATCAGTTTAATATCTGTTCTGATATTATCCTTCCCTTATGGGGATGAATTCAAAGCTCTCATAACTTTTCCTTCTCTAACTACTATAGGTTCATGTACCAATTCTTATGCAGTATATTTCTGTAGTACTATTTAGCTTGTTGTTATTTTTGGCTGTGTTTAGAACAGGGATGTCAAACTCAAATACACAGTGGGCCAAAATTAAAAACTTGGACAAAGTCGCGGGCCAACCTTGATATTTATTGAAAAAATGTCTACAATTGAGGAAGTTTTTCCTTCTCATCAAATATAACGATGAACCTTTTCATATGGAAACAAACTTAAGTTTTGCTTAAACATTGAATCTGGAACAAGCAAAGCTTAATACTATAAACACATGTGAAATCGGTGCATGCGCTGTCTACCGGCGGGCCAGCTCTAGTAGACATTTGGTATTTTCTCACGGGCCAAATATAATTACACTGCGGATCAGATTTGGCCTGCGGGCCTGAGTTTGACATCTATGGTTTAGAATGTCCTTAGTCATGATCAATGGGAATGGCCTGGAAACATTATAGGAAAAATGCTATCAATGTTAGAGGAAGATGAACCCTAGGAAGTATGAAGTTCTATTCTATTCTAGATAGGTTCTTATACCGGGCTCATCACCATAGTATCTAAGAGCCTTCAGTAGCACATTAAGCTACATGATTCATGTCTATGCTGTTTGTTCAGTTTGTTTCACACTCTAATGTATGCACCTCTAATCAACACTTTAAAAACAAAATTTTTGAATTTTCCCATCTCTCTCCTGATCCCTTCTTTCCAAAGGGACTCCAACAGCAAATCACTATTCTTACCCTGCATTCCTGTAAATGAACTAGCAAGAACTGGGGCCTTGTAAGTAGACCATTGCACTGATACAATGTGATGGATCTTTACTTACAGATGTGTATGCTTTAAAAGCTTTCTTGCTTATTAGAAATAAAACTAAAAATGAATAAATATTAAAAGTAGTTTGAATTATTTGTTGCATAAAATATCTTCTAGAGCAAGGACACATACATCTGCAGAGAATGTTTACAGTTGCTTTACAACAGCACTCGAGTAAGGTATCCTTTCAGTTTGATCCTGATGACATGCCATTTATAAACTGTGACTGATAAATCCAATGCCTCTGAAATCAGATAAAACTTTGATAAATGACTTCTTGTGAGCGGGTTGCAATAGCTACTCCTGTCCACAGCTAGCCACCCTGCTGCAATCAGCACCATTTTGTTTAATCAACAGTTCAGACAATGCATTTGAAAGCTGTCACGCTTTCAAGAGATGTGAAGATATTCTTTTCCTAAAGGATACTTTAAGACAGAAAACTACAAAAACTAAACTCTCTTTCTGTCTGCAACAGGTTTTCGTCTTTGTACAAATGAGAAAAAGTCAAAAACTTGTAAAATAAACTTTTATTCCGTGGACTTCTTCCACACTGGTGTGCTGATGAGAAAGACATGAAAATAGCCTAGTGCTGCAACATAATGCACTTTCTGCAGCAAACCCTGCATGGCAATTCAACACCGTCCTACAGCATAGATATGTTCAAGGGTCATTGATGCCTTAAATAAAAATAGAGAGAAAAGCTGAGTGACATAAACCCCAAAATGATGCAAAGTCCATTTTTCATTAAACCATCATGTAAAACTCATTTCATCCTCAGTTGCAGCCTCCCTCTTTTGCATCCAGAAGTCAAACAAGAAACCAAATTATCCAGATAAAAGGACATGGACTGATAGAAATGAGCAACTTTTGCCTATTCACACAGAAAAATAAATTGAAAACTTCTCAAAATGCAGGTATATGATTAAATTCCGCAATGGTATAAAATAATGAGTGACGTAACATGCTACATAGTTCTAATCAGTGTGTCCCTGCACAGTGACTATAAATCTTTTTCTGTCCATAATTTCTACATCATTTTGGAATGAGGACAACATGGTAGAAAAAGATAAACCAAGCTGGCATAGAGAAGTCTATGGTACAATGGGCACTATCTAGCTTAACGCTCCACTGGTGGGCCTGTGCTTTTCATTGTTTCCAGAGCACAGTAGCTATGAATGGGAAATATACTGTAGTGTCTAAAAAGCTCTGGCATTTTTTAACAGCCACTTCAACCTTTTGTTGATATGTATTCTTAAAATCCCATTAAGCCCATACCCCTTATAAATATATGTACAACACCACTGAATTTGATGGATTCACCAGATGAACATGACTTCATTTCGAATTATATGCATTTCTGAGGGCAAAATTTAGGCTACTATGGATAGGTAGGACCAACCTCTGGCTGCCCTTCAGCACATCAGAATTTTGTGCGCTCTGACACCACACCACCAAAAAAAAAAAAAGGGTATAATCATTCATACAGATCTCCAGTGGCAACCCCTATTTGGGGTGCACACTTCTAAATCCAGCATGAACATATCATTGTCCTGTTAGGAAAATCATTTGATGGAATTTGTGGGAAAAACTGATTTACCTGTTAGCATAAAACCTGAGAGCTGGGCCTACCAAACTCAGTATTAATCAATCAAAGAGTGACCAAGCTATATCTGCAAGTATCTGTTCACAGATGGCGGGGGGGCCATTAATGTGTAACGAGTATCACATTAAAATACAATGAATGATGCTGACTATTAAAATGCTAGCATTCAACATTAATTATAGGCAAAAATAATAGTTAATAAATTGTAAGATAGTTGTGACACAAACTAATAAATATCACTGATATTTAGCCAAAAAATATTCCATCCTTACCTCATGCTGTTGTGCTCTCCCACATAAGAAATAAATGAAATAAGTACATAAAGGCACCATGAACCTATGTGTCAAGAGTATACCATCAGCCTACATTAAAGGATACATTTTCAAAATTGGACTAAAAAAAAAGGGGAGGGGAAATATGCACAAAAATGCACCAAAAACCTCACCTAGAATTATTGTAACTGTGCATGCAAATTGGGTGGATGCAGGTGAAAAATGCTGACTTAGCATTTTTTTGCACATGCTATGTCCATGCAATTCTCGGTACATTTTTGTATATGCGATTTTGCCCACAAGCAACGGCCTCTTGATTTTGAAAAAATAGGCTCTAAGTTATATTAGGATTGTAACAACAACCAGATGAGGCCAGAATAGATATTCTGACACACATTATTTTTAAAAGAGTACATGTGCAAGAGCTGACATGAGAGAATCATTGAGCCAGATCCTTGAGTCTGGTGGAGCTGTGCTCTCGGCAGACATGAACAGAGCAGAATAGTGTCTTAAAAGTTGTCGATAAAAAACCAAAAACCCTCACACATGCACACAGTTCTGGAAGCAACCCAGGACCAGTTCAGCCCCAGTGTAATTTCCACATTATGGCATCACACTCAGCCATGTGCTTGGCCTATTCCAGTACACTCCCTACTCTAGGTGAGACAGGGGCGAGGAGTGGGTGAAATAGAGCCAGCCGTGCTGACATTGTGACACATGGAAATTCTGCTAAATTGTGGACATACCACAATTTTTCCACTGCTTTGTGCTACTAGAGTACGGGGCAAGGTGACAGAGATCTGGCCCTACTTGTTCTAACGTATAATTATTTCCTTGATAGTTCATGATAATTTTCTTGGTGCTATAATAGACTGTTATGCAATGATACCTTTCCAGACTTAGCTTCTTTCTTAATTTTTAGTTTGTGGATCATTGACTTTTTAAGTGTGGCTTATTTACTCAGTCATCAATAACAAACTCCTCTGGATTCATTAGAGGTTAGCGTGTAAATAGCTAATTGCACTAATTACAGCCTTTTACAAGTGTTTTGTTGGCAGCTCATCATAACATAGATAGGAACAGCTCTGACTGGAAGAGTGTAGATCTGAAGCGTGCACAGTACCTGTCCCTAGTGAGAGTTGCAGAGAGCATGGAATCCAAAATAACAGAGCCAACAATGCCTTAATTTTCCAATAACTGTGATACATCTTTGTTTTACATTGAAAAAATAGGGCCAGTGTTAAGGCAATGCGTATTTAACATCAGAAACAGATTTCTTAGTTGCTTTTTTTTCCTAAAGACTCCTGAGCTTAGACCTTACAAGCCTGAAATTCAGCTTCAACTGCATACTTATTTGGATACACACTGCCTTAAGTGTGCATGCGATTTGGAGATTTTGTGCACACTGTAAATTCCCTTGCTCTACTGCAGACCTGGCACAGTGGGGCTTATACTGGGGCTTAGACTGAATAGAGGTACAAAAAGAATGGAGATGGACAGGGCAGAAACAAAGAGAAGAGAGGGAAAGGAGCTGGAAGGAAGGAGTGTGCAGAAACAGGAAGACATCAGGCAACAGAAAGCGAATGTTCATCTTATCTGGTCTGCTCTGATACTCCTCGCAAAGGAGACAAAAAACAGGGGCAAAGCAGAGACAAAATCCATATCTCCCTAAACAGCATGAGTACAAATACTGTAAAAAGGTTATATTTCACATTTATTGATTTACACCTTGTAACGTGATGAGCTAGTTTCAATAATATACACAGGCATTATATAATTGTTTCTGGCTCCTAGAATTGTCCAGACATATCTAATAAAGGGTGGCGTTATGGGGTAAACCTCACTGATTTCAATCCACAAGAGACTTTTTTGAGTGTTGGTTCATGTGCGTTTGCAACCCAGTTATGCTTTGAGTTTTGAGAAACTGCCAATTTTACATGGTTTTGAGCTGAAATCCAAATGATGAATGTCTATCTCCTTCTTTCCTCTATCTTCTCATCTGCTTTGCTGCCTGTCTTCCTGCTCTGTGCACTTCCTCTCTTCCTATCTAATCTCTTCTATGACCAGTTCCTCCTTTCTCCCCTTCACGTCTGTTCCTCTTCAGGCAACTCCACTGGTGACCTACTTACTAGTTATCAGGTTAATGCAATGTGAGCTTCTGCTTGACTGTATTTCACATTCATATCCTGCAGCAGACCAGGCAAGTTTACAGGCTGCATAGATCAGAAGGACAGTGAAACGGAATCCAGAGTTTCAAAAACTAGACAAAAAGCATGAAGGATTGGACAGGAACTGGGTGTTCCCCAATATTTCCCTTTTTCCTACACTGGTGCTATTGGTAAATCAGGTGGTACAAAGTTAATAACTAAGTATCATAAGAGTCAATTTTTAATATGGGGCAACTGAAAGGCGAACAGCATTTGACTGCAAAAGATCTGCCCATACACTTCCTTTTGACATGTCCTCATACTGCTTCCCAATGCATCCATGCACATATGAGTGCCCTGAACATTTGCTCTCTGCCAGGTCACTGGAAAAGCACTAGCACTCAAGCAGCTAGCATTGCCAGCAATGCTTCAGACTTTGAGGTTCTCTGTCACTGTCGCAGGTATTGAAGTCAATTAAGATACATAGTCCAGGGTTGGCAAGAAAATTTTGTCAACTCAGCATCATTATTACATCATAGAGCAGTTGTCTTGGATTTGTGCATTGTGTTGTGTCCTCGACTCTACTAGCAACTTCCTGGTGTATATCAGGAGGATCATGTAGCCTTAAGGCACCCTTGTAATCCTTGTAATACAGCAGCAGGCAGTATTAAGTATAGGGTCTAGCATGTATACAGCAAACAACAGGGCTTAATCCATTAATATACTGCAAAGGGAAGCCACACTAAAACTGGCACATGCTGCTACTGTGCAATCATCTCATTGATGGCAGATGTTTATTAGGGTTCAGGTACCATTGAGATGAGTGCAGTATAAAAGGTAGATTGGGGTTCAAATATCCAGAAAAACAGCACATCAAACATGATCCAATACTGCTACAGTACACATGCCCAGTAGCAGTACAGCCTGGTTGGTGGTGATGCCAAGGCTGATGAAGAAGATCTAACAGCAGAGGGATTTAACCAGGCACTTGGAAGAGGTGCTTATTTGAGCATGCACATGAAATCCCATTACTGAAGCACCACCCAAGAGTTTATAAAGATCGAAGACTACTTCCTCTGTATGGAGGGACATTGTCAAATAATGAGCTTCCATTCAGCTCTAAGATGCCTTTTGAAGCATCCTTGCAGCTGGAGGAATTGGGGCTAAGCAAGTTGTTGATGAGAGTAGCATAGAAAGCCTGGTAGAGGAAGACCTTGGCACTTGGTAATAGTGTTAATGAAATTCCCATACTGTTTGATGAAGGTTAAGAAATGGAACATAGGCCATTAGGAGCCATAAGAAAAGATGCTAAAAGATGGGAGTTGATGCAGGAGAGTTTCTACCAATCTTGGGGGATTAGCTTGCCACAAAGCAATACAGAAGAACCATTTGTTTTAAATATTAGGACAGAGACCTTCATTTTATTAGCTTTCTGACATAAAATTCTGCACTTTTTTATGATATTCTCAGCAACTCCATTGTCTATAGCAATTGCAAAACACTTTAGCAGCTATGGACAAATGCATGCAATTACAGTGAAAGCAAATATGCGAAGGGATGAGTTATATGGGAATATGACATTTATCATTCAACTGAGAAAAGATCTGCTGATTCTCAAATAGTATAGCCAACAGCAAGTTAGATGACTTTTTTTTTCCCCACAAGAGGGATAAAGGCCAGATCTCTCCATGGCCCAGCATGTGTTCTCTTTCTGCTGTTCAGAGACATGCAAAGGTTTTACAGAAATTTGAAAAGTGGCTAACCTCTTGCCCTCTTGAAATTTTCATACTAGGTATTTGCTGCCAGAAGACTGGTGAAACCCAACATCCTGCTTTGGGCATTTCAGTTGTCTTTGTATAGCGAGCAATACGACATCACTAACCCACCCCTTGTTAATTCATATAATTGATGATATTAACACAAAACCAAAAGAGGTGTTTTCCCCCACTTTTCAGCAAGCATTATATTGCGAAGTGCTATCGTGAGGACTCATATTACTCAGAGTTCATTATTACACTATATATATTCATATATTACACTAAATGTAATAGTACATCATGAAGAAATAAAGTTAAAAGTAAACCACAGTTGTCAAAATAAATGAACAAGGTACATTTTGTGATGCATTAGCCTTGTGGTTTGTGGTGTTGTTTTGTAAATTGTGTTTCTTCACTAACTAATTCATAAAATTCAATAATTCACAATATGTCTCCCAGTGATTAGTGCAAATTAACATGGTTCTACTGTAGTATCCAGTTAATTCATGTTATCACACACCCTGCACTCTAGTGTAACATTTAACTCAACGTTTAACACAAAAAGCCAGAGCACAGCCCTAATTTCTGCCTGAGAGACTATTACATTAGCCCTACTCACCAGGAAGTGTCACACTTAAAAGTTACTTGCTGGCCAAGAAAGCATAAGCCCTTTTTACTCTATATCAAGCTCTAACAAAGACTAGTACAAGTGTCTTTGGATTTCCTTCACACACACACACACTCTCTCTCTCTCTCTCTCTCACACACAAACGCACACACCACGACCTCTTCACTCTATAGGCACTCCTAAACATATTGCACCTTCACCAACAACAAAAAGCTAACTCCTCTCCAACCCTTCCACCACCAAAAACTTAATGGACTCATCCCCAATGGTCATACTCCATTCTGTATTCATTTGAATGAACAAGAGCATCCATTATTTTTCAAACCAATAAATAAGATTACTGTATGTCTCCAAAACCCAAGACTGTTCCTGTTTTCAGGAGCCATCCCTTTCAGTTTGACAGAAAACAAGGTTTTGTCCTAATTTTTGTAAATCCCTGCAGCCTGAATACCTGATGGGATTTAAGCACACGCTAAAAATGAAGCACATCCTTATGTGCTTCGCTGAACTAGGACCAATGCTAGGAAACTGGTGAGATGGCTGCTCAAGGTTTATTGCTATTGGCTGTGTAGACTCTTTCTCCATCTCAGGTCTGAACGTGCCCAATGAGAGTCGCAATGAAGTACAAGCCTTCCAAAAACTGAGAATCATGCCATGGAGCTGGCAGGAAATTCAATAGAGCTGTTCAAATAACATTTTGATAGACTAGAAAAAAATCTATTGTATTTGTTTCTAGGTTTACATACAGCAATGTAAAAAAAAGTAAGCATCATTGGTACAAGTGGTCAAAAAACTGAGTTTCTGATAGATCCGTGAAAAACAACACACTTTTTTCACTTACTATTGAATTCTCGGCTCTCGAGAAAGATAGTTTTCACAGACTTCTAAATAAATTGCATTGTCTCTGAACAATGAACACTAGAGGTGGAAAAGACTTCTCGGAACACACATTGTAGCTCCTTGCCAGTGCAGATTATTGACTAGAAGACAACACTGGACAAATTTCCAGCCCATTAGAAAGTCAAAAATATTTTAGAAAGGCAAGGTGGGAGATTATTTGGCAAAGGGCTATCACATCAGGTGATGCAAGAGGGCTAGAAAGATTCTGTACTCCTGCAGCAAAAAAAGTCAAAGCTTGCAAGATACACCTACAATACTACTTTGATAGATAGCAGGAGCATATCCTGTGTTGAAAAAATGTCTCGTGGGTCAACTTTTGGGATTTGGAGAAAAATCTGACACACACACACACACATCTCAGAGAATTTGAATTTGATTAGATATTGTGCATATATTTGTATATAACCCACTCCAAGATCACTTGACTTGCATCAGAAGATAGTGAGTATGCTGTGTATATAGCTTCAACACACTTTAAAGTAATTTCCGTTTGATTCTGAAACCAACAACAAAAAACAAAAATAAGTTCATATTCCATTTTGTAATTTATTCATTTTTGAGACCCCTTAAACATAGTTAGCATTTACATCCTGTAGATTTTAGAGATTTACCCCCTAATTGTACTATCCCATATATTAGACTTTCCAAATGGGCCACAGAAAATGTCTACGTCCAAGAATATAATTAACTAAGCCTGATATCCATTAGGAAGATACAATTCTAATACATGACAAGAGAACAGAGAAGAAAAAGGCTTCTAATAAATAATGGACACTGGAAACCTCAAACACAATATAGTTTCCATTGCCTTTGTGGCAATCTACTAGTCAGTTGAGTTTATATGACTTTAGTCTTTAAGCCAACAAATATAAAAGCAACTTATTTAGCAGAAAAATCAAATTAGAAATAAAACAAACTACTTTCTTACAGAAAATATAAGGAGTAAACTTTTATCAGGTTTGCTTCCAAAACAATTTAATTGCTAAGTGATCTATGATTTACCTTAACATGCATTCTCATTAAGAACCAAGTAAATATTTCTGAATACAGACATATTCCATGCCATTCTCTTTATTACTTAATTCTCCAGGTTTCTCAGCATGATCTGAATAAATTATGCTGACAATACAACAATATAAATGATAAATCAACAACACAATTTTAGTGATATATAGCATGAAATGTAAATAATAACCAGAGCTGCTAATTGGCTCGCTACCTGGCAACAAATCAGTAAGTGAGCTAGTTCACTGGTAATGCTTCAGTTCTGCACCACCCTAATCATTAAACATTTCTGGCTGGTAAGCTGTTTCTACTGTTTTGTGCAGGAAACTGTACTGTAGCATAAAAATTACTAAAAAACTCACGTTGCAAAAAAAAATGCTCATTGACAATGGTAGGATATTATGAACCAATTGTGACGCTGTCCAGAACATGTGTGACCATTTATAATATTAATACATCAATATGAAAAAATTGCTATGATTCTTGCAAGATATGCCATGTCAGGTACCATTGGAGAGGTTAATTTGCTATGTATGATAATACTGTTTACGTGTATGTAACATCTTTGTACTGTAAATTATGGATGTGTGTGATATATCTGTATCCAAAAACTTGTGTTGTGTTACTGGGTTACACCCTTCCCCCTCTTCCCGGGAAGAGTAGTGTCATCACTGACTCATCAAGGGCCATCACTTATACAATGAGCCCAGGGAGAGAAGCCAAGGCAGTGCCTATGAATCATCAGGACATATAGGGACATGCCTTTGGTCAGGATGGACTGCAAGTGCTTTTCCCTACCCATGTGCAGTGAGCTTGTGCTTGAAACAAGCCACATGGCAGACCAGAGACTATAAAATGCAATTGCACCATCTCCATTTTGCCTTCATTTCTGTTTCTTACCTCTGGATTAACGACTCTACATCTGAAGCTGTGAAACAAAGGACTGAAACCCACCCAGGTACTGGATGTACTCCAGAGGAACTGTACAAGCCTGCAAACTCCACAGTTCTGCTAAGAACCTGATATATTTGGATTTTGAAGTCATTTGTATGCATCTGATTGCTTTGATCATTTAACTTCTCTCATCTTATTTGTTTCCTTCCTTTTATGATAAACCTTTAGATTTAGTTATTAAAGGATTGGCTGGCAGTGTGGTATTTTGGGTAAGATCCTAACCTATATTAATCTGATAATGTGGATGACCTTTTGGGGATCAGAATCATTTTGGTAAAGAAAATAGAGTTTTTAATTAACTTCTCTCTTTACTGGACCTAGTTGCTGATTGGGAGTCAGAGACGGAAATGCAATAATGGGAGCTCTGTGTAACTTCTTGTTTTAGCCTTTCGATAACCAGTGTGGGGAATCAGGAGCACTGTTTGTGACTGGTTGGTGAATCTAACTTCAGTGTTAGCAGTTTTGGGAAAATTTGCTCTCCTTTTTGCAGCCTGCCCTGACCTTCGCATTTTCAGGTAGCTAACCTAGGCACAGATAGATCACACAAATACAACTCAGATGCAACAGAATTATTTACAATCTGTTCCACCGTGCATTTTGCTATGACACTGGGAGTACCTTTCCCAGACCTGAAGAAGAGCTCGAAAACTTGTCTCTCGCACCAACAGAAGTTGATCCAATAAAAGATAATTACCTCCCTCACCTTAATACATGCCATCACTCACAAGAACTAGTTTGCACACTGCTTCAAGGACGGTTCCAGTTTATTCTGTAAGTTAGCTTCCTATTCATTACAGGACTGCATCATGTATATGATGAACTTTAAATCTAGCGAGTGGTGTCACTTATGTTAAAGGGACTAATTGTGTGCTTCAAAATTAAGAACACATGTAAGTGCTTTGTTGTTGTGAAGCCTAAGAAGCTCTGTACAGGCAAAACAAATGAGAGTCCTGTGGCATCTTAAAGACTAATTAATGTATTTGGGCATAAGCTTTTGTGGGCAGAAACCCACTTAGTCAGATGCCCCAAATGCATCAACTTTGTCAGATGTCTTATACCCAAATACATTTGTTAGTCTTGAAGGTGCCCCAGGACTCTCATTTGTTTTGCTGAAAACTGACTCACACAGCTACCCCTCCAGAACTCTGTACAGGTAGTTCTTTTGCAGTTAGAGGAGAAAAACTCTGCAAGAGGCAAAATTGCCCATTCACTTGTCAAATGTGCATCTTAGACGTCTAGAATACAGACTTAATGAGAAACTGGCTTGAAGAAATTTTTGAGTGCTGTAGAACCTGCTGGCCCCCTTACACCTGTGTTTCATTACCTGCTATGTATTTTTGCTCAGAAGATTTTGTCTTCAAAGAGGGCAAGCCAGGGACTGGTTGATTATCAAACAAACAAGGAATATTTGAAGACTAAAAGAATACAAAATAGAAACCTGATTATAGAGGTATCTCAGCAATTTGAAATAATACATTTAATAAAGTGGAGCAAATAATATGATTTGCCTTTGTAGGCCTCTGTACAGCAGAGCACTTAAGCACCTGCTTTAAACACATATTCAGGTCAATCTGACTTCAAGTTAAACATATGCTTATGTGCTTTGCTAAATCAGAGTCCTAAGAAATGGAGGAGGCTATCAAAGTTATATATGAATAGCCATACTCAATAATAGAAATAATTCATCTTGTCAAGTTTCCTGTCTCCAGTGGTGACCAAGACTACATGCTTTAAAAGAAGGTCCAAGAAACCTTCAAATGGATAACTTTCAAATAACCTACAAAAGGAGAAATTTTAGCCCAGGGAGTTTTTTTACCTTTTTATCCTGAGCAATATAACTGTGGTATTCCCATTTAAAAATCTTGCTATTTTTCTTGGTGCCAGTGATATCCTTTGGCAATGAGTTTCACTGTTCCAAGGAACCACATAAAAAAACCCTTTTATCAATTTTCAATTTGTTGACATGCAGCTGTTTGGGATGTCCCCTTGCATTTACATTATGAGAAGTGATAAATAGGAGACTCAAATTTACCATTTGTATCTCACTTATTATTTTATATACCGCTAATATATCCCTTCTTACCCATTTCCTCTCTCTTGCCTTAAACGATGTCTCTCTTCTTTTCGCGTGTGGTGTAGAGTTCCATTTGAGCATTCATTCAGCAACTGTACGTGGCAGACCTCAGCCATTCCAGTCCTTTGTCAGTCAAGAGGTAGAGAGAAATCCATCCTCCTTCGAGGCGGTGGATAGGGTATTCCTCCACAAGATGGTCCACTGTTTGTTTTTCTCCTCTGGCAGACTGCAGTAGCACAAAGGTCCCAGCTGTGCATGCAGGAGTTAAAGTACCCAACACCAGTCCTTAGGCGGTTTAAGCGGGTCCACTCCTTTCGTGGCAGGTTGCTGCCTATGGATAAGATGGAGACGGGAGGCAGTTGCTGCCGTCTACCAGGGCATTGTTCCTTCCTTCACTGGCTCATGACCCACTCACTCTGGCCTTGGCCATTATCTGCCTGTATGAAGGCCTGAGCTGCTCTTATGAAAGGCCTGAGGCTCCTGAGGCGTCGAGATCCTTTCACGAAGGGAGTGAAGTAGGCTGTTAGCAGCTTTGAATGCTGCCTGCCTGGTTGCAGCTAGCCTTCTCAGGTGGTGGGGTGGAACACCAGGCAGAATGGGCAATTTGTAAGATGGCGTGGGGCGTAGGCATCCACAGATAATGCGAAAGGCAACATCGAGACGTGTGTCCAGCTTATGTGTAGGTGTACTCCTGCCCCAAGCAGATACAAGTGTCAACACAGCAGAGTGCAGAGTTGTGAAATCCACACCCCAGCCATAACTGCACAGCCTCCGCAGCAGTTTCTGGGCTGCCACTTTTGCTACCACTCCATTAACATGGTGGTGGAAAGCAAGGGGTCTGTCCAGCTGCCCTAAATAGGTTGGTGTCTCTCTCTTTTCAATCTATCCTCATCAGAAGTCTTTCCACATCTCTGATTGCTTTGCAGCTTGTCTCTGGACCCTTTTTGTTTCTGCTCTGTATTTTTTTCACATAGGAAGAGGAGCATTCAACACTGTATTCAAGGAAAGTATGTATCTCTGACTGGCATTAAAATACGTTCAGTAAACTCTCTCACTCTTTATTCATCCAACAATTTTTTTTGCTTTTTGGACCACCCTTGTGAAGTGAGCAGACTTTTTCAATGAGCTGTCCACAGTGATGGACTAATCTTAGCCCCACTGAAATAAATGGTGAAAGTCCCATTCAGTGGAGCCAAGAATTCACCCCAGGTCTTTTCCCTCAAAGGGTATAGCTAATTTACAGCTCAATTAATGTTTATGGATAGTACAAATAATTCTATCCGATGTGCATTACCATACATTTGTACAAACCAAATTTTATTTGCCATTGTGTTGCCTAACTTTGTTAGCCCCATGTAGAATTCCTCACAGACTCCTCTAGGCTTGACGAAACTAAATTATTTTATCATCTACAAATTAGCCCCCTCATGAAAACATAAATATATTAAACACCATTCTTAGAATAGACCACCTGGAAACCTACTGTTTACCTTTTTGCCATGTTGAAAATTAACCATTTATTTCTCTTATTCTATTTCTAATCCATGACAGAACATTTGCTGCTCCTTATTTAGATTCTTTAAATACACTTTAAGATATACTTTGTCAAAAACTTTAGCAAAGGCAAATAAATTATATTAACATGTTTTCCATTATTTGCTACTTCATTGGTTAAGTGAAAGAATTCTAGAAGATTGAAGAGGTGTGATTTACCTTTGTGGGGTCCTTGCAGGTGTGCTCTTATCAACTATATGTTCATCTAGGTGTGTTCTGTAATTACTGTTTCAAGGAGTTTAGTAGATCCTCAAGTTAGGCTTACTGGTCTTTCATTGGCAGGAGCACTCATAGGAATTTTCTGGAGCTAAGTGACAAGTTCATGAAAAGCTTCTATTTCAGAAACAGGCCATTGAAAGAAGGTAGAATTCACAGCTTGAGAATTCAAACCTGAAGCCTTTGTTTTTAAAGAAAGCTTAGATCATGTTTGTAATATATAGTTTGGTTTTAAAGCATAATCACATAGTACTGTACATAACTTGTCTCTACAACACTACACGATTACTAAAAGTCTCTACCAACTGTTGCTTATCAGATCATTAATGTTAGAATTAATCATTGTAGGCAAATGAGCTGAAGTGGATTTCTTTTCCAGAGACTTATTAATATTCCAGAACTTGATAGCATTACCCCATAAGCTTTTGGAACGGAAAAGTTTGCCAGCTGTAGTATAGCATATCATTAGCATTCTTCTAGTCCTTAAATATTCTTCATTTGCTTGAAAACTAACCAGTCTCTTGCTTGCCCTCTTCCAAGCTAAATTATTCTGCACAAGAATATATAACGGATTATAAAAAAAAGGTGATGAATGAATGGGGCCTCTGTTTATTCAGGTGAACTACTTCTGAGGTTTGATATGGCTCTTCCTATCTATCTTAGATGGTCCCTTCCATTTCTGAAGGACTCCAGTTTAGCAAAGCACTTAAGTTAATATGTGCTCAACTTCAAGTCAATAGGACTTAAGCATGTGTTTAAAGTTAACTGAATGCTTATATATTTTGCTGAACAAAGTCCTAAAAAGGCAATGTATGTTATTTTTGCTCCACTTTGTTAAATATATTATTTCAAATTGCTGAGGTACCTCATTAATCAGATTTTATTTTTGATAGAATTGGTAGTTATAGTCAGTGGTTAACTATCATGAGCAATGTTCCACTGAGTACAGAGCCACGCATGTCTGTGTATGTTTAAGATATCCTTTTGCCTTGCCAATAATTTAACACTACACTAACCTGCCTGAGACAATGCCAACCTCAGAGACAGCCAAAGAGGGGTATGGGGAGATAAATATAATGAAACATAGATACAATTATTTTAAAAAGCTTTAGCAATTAGATACATTTGAATTTAACAATAAAAATGAACACAGAAACTCATACAGGAAGAGACAGAAAAAAGTTCTTTTTAACACAAACCCTAGAACTAATGTATTGGGTTATCAATGGCTATGATGCAATAATTTCTGTCATATACACAAATGGATGAAGTGATATAAATTTCATTCTCTCTCACGAGGGATTTAAATACATACAGTAATATGTGTGTATTATACACACAAACAGGGTACATATAAACTCATATATATACTCTATATATAGAAGTGCATATACTTCCAACAATAAGTGGTTTAATTTATTGAAAATATTTAATTTAAATCAAAACATTTTTCCATTTGGCAGAGGCTGACAGCAAATAAAATGGTTTTGATGAAAGACATAAAACTATTAATTATGTTTTGTTTGCTCTATTGTTAGTGTATCACTTGCGTGGTTAAAAATTAACTATATGATCTTATTTAAAACAATACATGTGACATTTCAGACATTCCTAAGAAGGATGCTTAGTAATAATAAATAGGTGTACTTGTCAAGAAAAAATTGCTAACAAACTGAACGCAAGCATCTTAAATAGATAAAAGGAAGCAAATATAAATTATCACAGGATAAAATTTTGTTTTATTTTTAAAGATTTCTCTTTTGTTTTTATCCATTGATGAATTCTGGATATGCAGAGAAAGAGAATAAATGTTTGATGATTATGTGGGCATTCTAGACTATGTTAAATATTTCAAAGACTGGGGAAAATATCAGACAAGTATGATATCTTAGTATTTATGATACTAAAATTATTGACAGTGTAATTTAAAAGATTTTGAATGGACACTGTCAAGTATCACTCCTAAACAGCGTATACTTCGGAAAATAAATCACTTTTCTGTCCTCCCTTCCCGATCCTTTTGTTGCTCATGCAACAAACACATATAGGACTCTTGGAACCAAATCTTTAGCTGTCCTCATTTTGGCTTCTACCACTCCCCATCAAGTTTGGATAACAAATGGTTTACAAATAAATTAGGTACCTGTCTAAGTACTCAGAAATTGCCTATGAAAATGCCTGTATGCATGCACTTTACCTGTTTTGAGTATACAAAGCTTGCTTGCAATGTTTAGGGACTGGTTTTAAAAATCTCACCCTTTGAGTTGACTTCTGAGCAGAATTATTAATGATGTCCTCAGTGAACATGCACATTTTCAGGGGAAGAATTGGCCAAATACATCTCCTGAATTAAATGGAGTTAAAGTTGGATAAAATTAATCTCTGGTGTAAATCCATTTAAATCAATGGATTTATACCAGAGATGTATTTACTCTAACAGTATTGATGTTATATATGTCACATATAAAACCACTATATACTGTTTTCACTATACTTCCTAAAACTTAGAGGTCTATGTTTTTTGTATAGTTGAAAGAAAGAAAGAAAGAAAGAAAGAAAGAAAGAAAGAAAGAAAGAAAGAAAGAA
>ML675631.1:13146343-13196343 GCA_007922155.1 Mesoclemmys tuberculata
AAAACAGACAGTTTCCAGGGAGAAAAAAAAGAAGATTTTTATGAAGTACTGAAACACAAAATTCTAGCCAGTACAGATAAAATGGCTGAATTGCCCCACAGTCAAGTCAATAAATACACTGTAAAAGCAAAATTGACTTAGAGACTGCGGTAGAATAAGTCAAATACACAGCAGTATGGTTAGCATGGAAGTCTGCTACTTCAATAAATGAATTAACATGAAAGTAAATGAAGATACCAGTGAGTTCCCTCACCCCAAATACTACCTAGCAAGTGATGAGCCAGTATGTTCTTATCTTGCAGGCTAAACCCATAATTTAAGATGAGATTCTCCATACAACCCACCCAGATATTTGGCACCAAACATCCAAATTCCTCCTGCTTTCTCCACCTCTCAAGTTTAATGGCACAGACAAAAGGTTCACACTGTGCAAAAACATTGAATCCCATCCTGTGTTAAACTATAGGTACAGGTCAATCACCATCCCGTCACAATCATGGAATTACAATCCATAAAAACTATAAAGAACCCACACTGCATCCAACAAAAATTGCAACATACACACATGAAAACAAACAATCACCCCTCATTTGCTAAGACTCCTAAATATTTTGTGGATCGAAAAACAGCCAATTTGTCATTAAGAAAACATCTTTCCCAACACCACTACATTACTGGAAGAACAGACCAGTAAACCTGGGATAACCCATAACCCAATTGCAACAATGGGTATAACCAGATTAAAGGGGGTGAGGAAAGATTGGGATTGCAGTTTTGATGTCTAATGTCCATTCATTCCAGGAATAACCTTAAAAGCCCCAAAGCCAGGGGCTGCCCAGCCAATGTTTTGAATGGCCCAATAAGGCTGCAGGGGCACGTGACAATGCCCATGGCCAGGCTCACCAGAACCCCAAGGAAGACAAAGAACCCTGCCAGTCTGGTCAAGTAGAGGGGGTGGATGTTAACATGACTGTATTCTGGCTATATGTAGCCCCCAAGAATAAACTATATTGGGGCAATACTCGGGTCAAGAGTATCTGTATGTGAATATGTAAAAGGCAACCATGCACTTCCTCAGAAATGCTGACGTGGAAGATCTGAGGAGTGGACTTTCTTTGGAACTGGAACAAGGGCAGACAATTTTTTAGCCAAGCTCACTCAAACTTTTGAGCAGTAAGACACAGAATTTGACCCTTGGATTAAAGTTGATTTCCTTTAACAAATTATAGCCATTTAAAGATAACTCTTGACCCTAAAATGCTTAACATGGTGCCTTTCAACTAACTATACTCTTTGCCCAAATTTACCAATTGACAGGTTATCAGACTCCTTTCACATGTTCAAATTCCTATTTCACCAAGAACTCAACATGGCTACCATTACAGAGAGCAGAGTTCCTGTATTTTTATCTATGCCACAACATCCCTTCTGGATTTTAAAGAAGTTTGTTGCCTAAGAAATATGGTAAGTACACATAAGTAGAGCATTTCCTGTTGAATAAGGACAAGGAAAAAATCACAAATAATATAAATTACTAACTCCTTTAAGAAAACTGGAATTGCTGTAAATAATTTATAACTGTTATTTTTGGAATTCAAGAGTTTAATTTAAAAAGTGGGGGGGACATTGTACAGTGAAAAAAATAGTATCTTATGTTATGATCAAATGATCAGCAATGCTGCTTTGTTCCAGGTTTCTGATATCCAAGTTTCCAATACTGAGTGATGCTGCAATGGATTCTGGAAGTGGGATCTCTTACTTGAGGAAGTCCCTCTACATTTCATGGACAATGCATAGATCACCCAGTGCAGCAGGCACTTTTTAGAGCCTCTGAAAAGTTCAATCGGGAGAGGGCAAACTTGCAAAATTGAGGCGCCACATGTACAGTGGCTGAAGTAACGGATGCTATTTGCTGGGTTCAGCCATACTAATGCCTGCAGCACAAGCAACATCTTCCCATTACCACATCAGTATTAACAAAGGCACTTGTGAGGAGAAAACAGAAAGGGAACTAACAAAGTTCTTTGCAAGCGTAAAGGAACTGGAAAATTAAATGTGCAGCAGTACAATAAAGGTAAAAAGATGTGCATATGACTGCAGGAGCATATGATCGCTCCGTTTGTCTGGGAGGGAGGCTATGCTCCTTGCTACAGTGCTCCTGTCTGGAAACTTGAAGGGGAATTATTGTTTGGAGGAGGGCTCCTGGCCCTTCCTGCAGGCAACAGGTGATTAAGTAGTCTATAGCCCCAGGGTCTCAGACAGTGTGGGGTAATAAGTCAGCATTCTACAGTCCCCAAGCCTCTAGCAAGGCATGGGAAGTCAGGCAAACAGCAGACTATAGCCCTGGGCCATCAGACAGGGTGGGGCTGGCAAGCAGCAGTCTATTGCCCTGGCCCTCAGGCAGAACAGGGTGGGCAAGGTCTTCAAGACTTCACAGGCCAGGGTACGGCGACCATCCCTGGGGTGGGGTAGCAATGGGATGGAGGATGCGGGCTCTCCTGACTCCACTGCATCCCAGACCAGGGCCCTATCAGTAGTAGAGTGTTCCGCCACTGGGTCAGCAGGGCTCCAGCCACAACTCAGTGACGCGGGTGAAGGCCACATCATGTCCGGACAATTGTCTGGGTCCCCTGGGCTTCTCCTACCCCCTTTCCCTGAAGTAGCTGGGCCTCAAGGTCACCATCAGTCTCCTTGGGGTATGCGGCCAGGGGTAGGCCACAGAGGCGCTCAGCATCACAGGCGGCAGATAGCTCCTCCAAGTCGCAGGCGGCAGGCAGCTTCGGCAGCTCTCGGTGGTGCAGCGGTCAGGCTGGGTCTCCAAGCAGCTTTGGAGAGACATCTTTCTCCTCCAGCAGCTCCCTCCCAACTGAGATGGGTTCACCTTTTATACTTCCTGTCCTGCCCCTCTGCTTCCAGTGAGGCGGACAGGATTGTCCTGGCTCCACCCACCAGGGGTTGGGCCTTCCCTCCCTGTCCATCTCCGAGAGAGGCCACATCCCCTCACTATAAGGACACATTACTAAAAGCAACATTTTGTACAGGGAGTAAAAAGATTATCTTTATTATGAGTTTGTAGTGCCCATAAGCATGCCAGGCCTTTCCCAAAAACCAGAGAAAGACACCATCACTGCTGAAAAAAGATTACAGCCTTAAAGCCCTAGAAATGAAGTCCTGCGATCTGCTCTGCACAGGCAGTCCACTCTACCAGCACGGAGACCTACTGACTTCAGAGGAACATCAATAGGCGTAAGGGTCCAATTCACAGCCTGAATTTCAGACGTGATGCAAGTGAAGCTAAGAAACAATAGTGTGGGAAGGAATGCAGAAAAGGAGGTTACAGCAAAACAACAGTGTTGTTCTGGTATAGCATACACGTACAGGCCTTCTTTACCTCCAAACCTACGCCCACACAGTCACGTGCAGGACTATGCCCTAGATGTGCATAGAATCAATAACAGGTATAATGTATAACACAAAGTTTTCAGAACTTCACATGGAAGGTTTGTAATAAACTTTTGTGACAGTCTAATCTGCCTTGCCTTTTTTTTTTTTTTTTTTTTTTTTTAATTTTCTCGGTGGACATTATGTTATTTATACATAAAGGCGGCTTTGTAGCAAAATTTGTTATTGATCATTATTAGAAATGCCTGAGGAATTCTTTTTATGACCAAGGAAATAAATTAAATCTCTTTTGTGACTAATTTACTGTTATTTTTCCACTTCATTTAATTTGCTCACTGAAACATTTGTTTTCACGTAACCACATAATGTCTCAATACCTCTGAATTGTTTCATACAATTTTTGATCCATATATGGTCATAAGAATGTTGAGAATTTTTTTTTTAAAAAGTCCTTTTAGTCAAGTAATAATCTTAAACCAGCTAATAAATTAAGTATTTTGTATGCTCCAGAAACTGAGATTTGGAAAGCAGAATAGTATTTAAGAATTACTAATCTACCCAATGATTCTGTGAAGTATAAACATGTCATCTTACATATCTAGAAATTAAACTTGCCAAGTACTCATCAGCAAATGTTAAGTGAGAGTATGGGATGGATAGTGGTTTACATTTGGGACTCCCAATTGAAGAAAATAATGTAAACTGTTTAATCTTAACAATAAGGCATTTTTAGTGTATCTTGTGTTTAGTATTCTCAATGCTAACAAAATTGTCAATGAGACAATTTCAAGAGACTAGGTCTTTAATTCAGTACTTAGAGATGTTAATTGCGTATAAGAAAGGTCTGATGCACTACAAAATTACTGCAATTTGGTCTTGCTTCTTGCTACTGCTTTTAAACTCAAGATAAAAATATCAACTCCATGTACACGCCCACAAACATACATACCATTTACAATAGAAAACAAAACTTTTCATAAAGAATGACTAAGCACTTTACAAAAGTATTATTATCCACATTTTACAGCTGGAGAAAGACACAAAAAGAGGAAATATCTTACCCAAGATCACACAGCACATCTATGGCTGATTGGAAAATAGATCATAGAAGTCCTGATTCATACTTGGCTGTTCTAACACCTAGGACATGTGCCTCTCAAATAGCGTAATGCATTGCTTTTCAGATATGTCTACAGTAAACTGCATGCACAATATTATATTAATATAATGTGCATATATTATTACTGGACTGCATGCACAATCATGGTAACTACACGTGCAAATAACCATTTACACATCTAGCTGATTATTTACACATGCTGTTACTTGAGTGAACTTGACGTCACTGTATCCACATGCACAAATTATGCATATACTATTTCATATCACCTGCATGCATGCATACAAATTGATCCCTTAAGTGTTTCTCTTTGGTTCTGAAATTATATTGCACTCATTTTATTCTCCCTTTTATGCATATAAGAATAGTTTGTTCTCAGACCTGAAGATATGCCCATGGGTACGTTTGTATTCAGGCATATGTCTGAAGAACTGGGTTAAAGACTGGCTGGCTGCTTGAGTCTGGAATGTAAACACAAATTAATTATCATTTTTGGATAGCCACATGAATTTGATCAAGATTATAAATACTACAAGGGCACTGTGTGCAACAATGGAAAATGTGATTATCCACTAGCAAAAATTAATTTATTAATGAAATTAATAATGAAGTCTGCTGAAAAATATTCAGATGGACAAGAAATTGAACAAGGATGTTTTGAATAAGAATAGGGATTTAGTATAACTATAAGTTCAACACCCTGAGAGTTATTTACCTCATATTGTATTTAGTTCTAACATTAAATGCACAAATTCTTGATCATCCACCAAGGTAATAAAGCTGGTGGGACAGAGAAAAACTTCCATGGGATTAAAAGACAGTTAAAACATTTCAAATATGCAATTAACGGCATTCTAGCATGCTTGTTGTCTCTGTTCTGGTTTCCTGTTTGAAGAGAAAGAAACCTGGCTCAGATGTCCTAGACTAAGACAAGAAAGTATGCAAAATCGAGCAGTCTCTGTGCCAGCTCTTGCTAATCCTCTTCAGTATGGTTTGCTGCTAATTTGTCATGGCACATATTTGCCTTATGTCTAATTAGCATCACATTGCAAACTGCTATTTGCTAACAATTTGTTGCATCAATCTGCTTGAAAATCTATAGTTTAGAATTGAATTGCAGCTTATTCTATCAAAATTCCAATTCACACCGTACACAAAATAATATATTACTCCCGCCAAAAATGTTCCAATACCTTATACGACAAAAGGAGCTAGATTTAAAAAGAAACACTATATTATCATCCTGTATATATTTGTGTCCCTTTGCTTAATGCTCCATTTTAAATTTACTGTAACTTATTTATGTGGGGAGCTTAATATGTAAGGTCTTGCTCCTTCCTTAGATGTAGTAAAATCCAGAGGAAATCTCATAGCCACTATACTGGAATTTGTACATAAAAACCTATCAGGCCCATTTTGTGAGAACAAGAGGCAAAATCCTTGAAGTAGCAATTAGTATGCACTAGAACTGGTTATCTTAAAGAACAAGAAAGTCAGTTAAGGAGCTAACTAGACGTTAGGAATTAGGCTGGTCTCCTCTATATCTAAATATACAGATCATCTGGAATCATTGTCATGAACAAATACTATTGTAGAGACGTTCTGCATCAAGTTATTGCCAAATGTGATTAAATCTTTCATAACCGATTGGATAGAAATGGCCTTTTCTGCTTTATCTACACCCAAGAGCAACTTTTCTTAGGCTGGGTCTACACTGACGGCAGCAAATTCGCCACCGGCAGATTGATTGCTCTGGATCGACTGAGCGGTCTGTGTAAACCCGCTCAGTCAACCCAGCAATCGACGCAGGAAAACCAGCCCGGTTAGTGACACAGCGCAGTGTGGACGGCGCGCGGAGCAGTCGCAGCAAAGTCAACGGGAGATACGCAAGTGATTTATGTCACTTGCGTATCGCCCATCGACTGCCGCCGAATCCGGAAGCTCAGTGTAGACCAGGCCTCAGGCTGTGGTGAGGATAACCTGAGAACTCCAAGGGTGAGATTTTCAAAAACGCTCAGCACTCTCCTAACCCTGCTGCCATCAAAGTCAGTAGTAAAACTCCCATTGACTTCAAAGGGAGCACAATTAGGCTAATGCTTAGCACCTTTCAAACCCACCCCAAGTGCTTCTACACAGCCAGTCAGAAATACACAGGAGGCAGGCAGGACACGGTGTTTCACTTATTGAACCTTTAGGGATGAGAAACTTCGACTCTCCTCAGAGAAAAGTTCCAGAGGGGTGGCCGTGTTAGGCTGTATACAGCAAACACAAGAGTCCTGTAGCACTTTAAAGACTACCAAATTTCTGCACGCATAAGCTTTCGTGGGCTGCAACCCACTTCGTCAGATGCTGCCGAAAGTGGTGAGGAAAGTGTCATGGAAACACTAACTATTTAAATAATTTCTGTTGTATGCATTACAAATGTCACTTTGATGCTAAAGGCACACAATACAAATGTGTTCTAGTCATTGGAGTAAATGTTCAAGGAGAAACACTACTGTGGGGGGAACAAAGATCTGCATTATGGAAGTGGACGCTCGCCTTCCTACAGACTACCTCAAACACTGTGTATATGTGAAAGAGACATTTAGAGATAGTTACACATGTAAGGGTGTACGAATAGTCACCATAACCAAGAGTTCCTAAGGCAGGCGACTGCAAGCAGCAATTGTTCCTGGAATTTTCAGTATGAATACAATTGCACAGAATTGTAAATTATGTTTATTTGCAAGAATGTTGATTTCTAATATTTATTTTATATAGATAGATAGGGAGAGAGAGAGCGAGATATCTCATAGATGTATAGAGATATATATCTTTAAGGGACAGCATATCAGAAACCACATGAATTCTTCATTTTTTAAGATCATATGTAAATACACTGTGGTTCAATTTTGTGTATACAAATGGTAATTCAGAAGCAAACTGGGCAGCTAAGCACATAAATACTCAGATTTGCATGTGCAACTGCAACAGCACTCGCAATTTTGAGGTTAAAAATCAAAGGTTACTGTGAGACCAGCTGAAAATCTGATATACTACACTGTATTATAATGTGCTAATGTCATCATAGCTTTCCTTTATTTAGCTTTATGTATTTGATTCATGCCATTTATTTATGCATGATTCCACTTTCTTCACTATGGCTAGCATTAACAGTGAATGTCTTTTGAAGATAGTCGAAGAAAAACCTGAAAACACTTTCCCAGATTTGTTTCCAAGATTTGTTATATATTTTGTTTTTTAAAAACAGTGAGCAGGAATCCTTCTACCTGTGGGATTATTCTTTCATTTTATAAAGTTATGGGTCAAATTCTGATCCCACAGAAAACCATGGAAAAACTCCAGTTGACATCACTTGGACTAAGATTTGACCTTATACGAATGCAATGTGAATGATGGCAGATTGACAGCACTGGAGAAATAAGATCTCTATTTGCTCAAAAGATAGGTACAGCATGGCAGTGCTTCCCTATTTCAACCCACCAATCTCTTACAATCCTGAACTATTAGGAACTTCTGTTGCACCTGAAGAAGACCTCTGTATAGCTTGTGTCTTTCACCAACAAATGTTGGTCATCCACCTTGTCTCTCTAATATCCCGGGACCAACACAGCTACACTGCAAACAGGAATGAGATCGTAATTCATTCCACATCAGTTCTTAACTCCTCTGCAATGAAGGTGCTGAATGTGATATTTTTGCAGCTTTACACTTGTTCTAATTCTTCCGTATTTCTTTTACATAACCCTAGAAAAACTAAAGATAATCTCAATTGACTTTCAAACATGGGTCTTCCTTGCTTCCTTCAGTATTGTTTCTCCATAAATGAAAATTAAGCATCTGTTGACATCTTGGACTACCTCTTAGTTTTCCAATTCTGGAGGATGAAATTGTATTCTTTCATCTTGGTGCAGGGAACCAGTGTGTGTGTCCTGAATTCACTCCAGATTTCATGAATGTGGAATCCACAGCATACCTGCTAGAAGCTTTAGAACAGCAGTAGACACAGCAAGATGGTACATCCTCACTGGGAAGTTTGGGAACACTCTTCTTGTTAGACAGAATCCTAAACAGAGAATGCTTTGGGGTTAGTAGAGCTCATGTATTATATTATCACACAGAAAGCAAGATACATTACTATTTTTCTTCTGCTCATAGTGATGTTTGGCTTTTTGCTTGTTTTGTTTTTTGTTTTTCACTTCAGATGTTAAATGAGGGTTTCACTGGTCTCATAGCAGAATAAAAATCCAACCTCTTTGTATTCTATTTCTTATATTTGAATAAGAAGGGAGTCAGATATATTATATACCCATAACTCACAAAGAAGAGGGAGTCACACTTGTGCAATCAGTTGTAAAGGTTCCTGAATATAAAATCACAAAGAAAAAAAGGTCTTTAAAAGTAGTTAGCATTGACATAATTAAATCTACCACATCTAGGTTAATTGAGGATGCAGGATTTATACACCAATGATTTATTCAAAACTTTTGAAGAACACCGTTTCGAAACCAGATGTACTGGTATCAATCTTTCTTTAAATATATTGCTCTGATCTGAAAATCAGCCAAAATGTTCCATAGAAATGCTGTATTAATTTGGTATTGAAAATGGTTCTACTAAAAAAAGGTCTCCTGTCAGTCCCAGAGCAAAGTATCAGATTTTGAGTTCACAGGATTTCCCTTAATGAACTTTGGCAAGATATTCAGTAACAAAAATTCAGTAACAAAAAATTCAGTAACAAAAATTGCTCAGGGAGACTTATCTGTTTAGTTGACTTTGGTAGAAAACTATTTGACATTCAGTTGTTACAATCCAGTTTCTATGCAAAAATCTCTATGAGAGCCTTAAGAGACAGTTCTACAACCCTAATATTTTAATGCCAACTGCATAATGCCTCTTCACTGCTTTCATTTAGCTGGCAGTAGTAGGAGGTCCCTTATCTTCATTGCAGTTCAACCACTTGTGGTATTACACAGAAATACACAAAACAGGACTATAATTACATATTCTTGTCTTCCTCTCACCTCTCTTCACACCACCACCACCAGGTGTTTAGGTAAACCAGTGATAGAATCATACTTAACTGCGATCCCAAAGCTACTGGGGTATTGTCAATGTGTTTATATTTGCATCCTTTGCAACGTGTGGCATGTTACCTGTTTTTAAAAAGATATGTTTGGCATATTACCTGTTTTATTTCACTTTATGCTATTGTAACATGCTTGTAAAATATGTGTTGCCCCTTCCAACAGAGGCTAGTCCACATGAAGGAAACAGCCTTCTGAGTGTCTTGTTTAACTGGAGCAATAAAGGTCAATGATTCTGTCTTCAGTTCCCAGATTTAAACCCGGCTAATGATGTATAGCAGAGATGTTGTACTTCCATGTATTTGTTACTTAAAAGAAAAATGCAATAGCATTTTCAGCCAACCCACTTGACTAAACTGTGACATGTAATGGAAAGTAATATTTTAAATCACAGTTGCTATTTCTGGACTATTAATGGGAGCAAATTTGCTTTAAATAAGAAAAGAAGAAAAATGGTGTGATGGTGTAGTACATGTTTTTCTCCTGGTCTAATGAGAGATTATATGGACCATGCCCAAGAATCTATGTCCTCTCTGTTGGCTCAAAAAAAGACAGAGCTGTACATGAGAAAAATATATATATTATGTATATGCTACTCTGAGTCTAATACAGCCATCCTTCCTGGTCTAATTCAGATTCTAATGAATTCCTCTCTGCTGGTCTAACACAACACAAAACTGTATATGCTTTTCTCCTGGTCAAATATAACACTATAAATGATACTATAAGCATACTTCTCTCCTGAACATACTTGTATACAAAGGAAGAAGCAACCTAGCCTAGCAAATCTGCTAATTTTGTGTGGGAATTTTCTCCCACAATTAGCAGAGAAGATAAATAATTTCAAACACAGCCACATCAAACTGCACAACACATCGGCATGTGTGGGGTTTGCATGTAATAAAAGGCAGAATTGGAGACAAAAGTAATTTCTGCAATCTAAGTAATGAGAGAGAGCCTTGAAACACTGATAGAGAAAGAAGCATTTTCATTAGGTATGTTTCACTTTCTTCTTCGGTACAGTGACCCTCCTACAGTAGCTGAGTGTTCTTACATGACACATTTCCACGTTCCCACTGAAGTGCTTGTGATTCTTGAATGCTGTTTGTTGTTACTGCTCTTCTTCCCCGACACTATGCACCAATTTTTAACCTTTTCGGTAACCCAGTGACACCTCTGGGACGTTACAGTATTCCTGTCAAAATGTCTGGTCTGCAACAATAAACTTTACATTGATGTCTTGCTTTTCGGGAATAATTACACTGTACTTTAAATGTTAGCCTATTTACTATTTGTGCAAAAAGATGACAATAAAATCAATGGAATACAATTCCCAAATGTGCATCAAAGTCTTTTGCAATGTTAATGGATTAGCGCATCTAGAGAGGTGCAAGATCATTTTATCTCAGCGCTCGGATATGCACATAATATGCACTTCCTCAACTTATTAACCCTTATCTGCTGAACTCATCTGTTGTAAAACTTAGTTTAAACTCCCTGTATTTGTCAGGGTTCCATTTTTTATACGGGAAGTTTTGGGATCCTGCACATCGATCAATAGGTGTATGATGAAGGAACTTGGTCCTGCTACCTATGACCAGTGGCTATGTTTTTTCAATGATTCCACAGGAGTCAAAAACTCAACAAAGCGAATCGCAGATGCTGTAAAGGGAGCATGCTGCTCATGTCTGTGACCACTGTATGCAAAGCTTGGCATTAGTCACCGCCAGGCCGCCTGTGACAGCCCTGAAGTGAGGGAGATTAATGTGAGGCAGGGGCACTTTATTATTGTCATTCTGTTCTTTCACACTCTGCCTCTGACTTTCAATTTTGCTCCAGAATTAATTGTCTGCTCCCTACAGTATGACTGATGTAGAAGGATACAAGTAACATAGGCACCTGGTTCTGGCCTTGACAATCTGACTCGATGTTGCAGGATGTATTGTGTACGGTCAAATTCAGGGACAGACGGGCATCTTTCAAAGAAATTAGCCAATGTTTCGTTTGACTTCAATCAGATTTGACTATAGATTATCCTTTTCTAAGAACAATTTTTCCTTGTAGAGATGCTAACAAAATGCTAGTGCCATTATTTAGTACTACTACATGATGCTGTTGCTCTGTTTTATGCGGCCTATTATATGAGGCCTTTCATTTCTGGGCTTTTTTTTTTCTTTTGTTTGAGTAGTAAATTAGTAATGTAACACTGTTAAATCCCTACTCTCTCAGATTTAAGCATTGTTGTGAGAATATCATATTCAGTATCTCTGACAATAAAAAATACATGATTATGTAAGTTTGTATCATTTACTATTTACTACACTAACAGTTCCAAAGCAAATTACACAAAAAGTAAGACAAATATTTAAAGATGCTATATCTAAACTGGAATGTCTGACTGTATATCAGACTTAAAATGAACAGTAGCACAGCAAGATCAAAGAACATCTTTACTAGAGAACTGAGGTTTGGACTTTTAGGAGTCAAAAATAAATGCCTTTCTACAAGAACCACAAATCTGTCAGTCTATTTTTATTAGGTTAACCTCCAAAGGTGGAGATAGCAGCACAGTTTTACTGTATAGCAAAACATGCAACTTCACATTTATTTTCCACCATACAATGATCACCGTAAGATAGTATGCATTTATCAACAGGCAACAGAGACTGGCATTCTAAAACATTGACATTAACCCTATTCTTAGAACAGAAAATAGCTATGTTATCTAGGTTGGTAAAGTTTTCCTTTTTCATGGTGACCACTGTACCTATAAATGTCCTTTAGTATTTTCATTTAGGTTTTATTATATTTTGGTCATAAAGATAATAATCCTTTGGATGACACACCACTGAAAATCCTCATCTAATTAAAGCATAGATGATGGAATGATATCAAACATTCCATTGTCTAATGTTACTTCACTAATGTATTTTTTTTCCTGTGAGGATTTCACAAATTTCTTCCCAAAAACACTGCTGGAATAGAACTTGCAATAAATTATTGCAGTTTTAACTCATTACTACTTTAGTACGATCATAGTATTACGTTAAAGGGTACAGAAATATATAATATGCTGAACTGTCTCTACAGTTGATACCAGAGGGAAAATTACCACCACTCAGTGAAGAAGATCCAACCTCATTACATTAATGATTTATCATGATGGGCAAAATGTGAAAAATAACTAGTTGCTTTTATGAAAAAAGGCAGCTTTTCCCATTTGTTTTCTTTTACAGATTCCCATACAAAGTAAATTTTAGGATGCATTTCAACTTCCCTGAGAGATACTGGAAGCAATCAGAATCTGTTTCTTTAAAAAGAAGGTGTGTGAGGAAACACTGTAATATCCTTCAAACCTGACATTAAGTATTCAAATGTTACTTAAGCAAAGTGTGAGCAATTAAATTAATCAATCTTCCCAGCCATGTACTGAACAGATGTTCAATAAATCCTCTCTGCTTACAGTGTGGGGGGAAGGAAGTCCACTTCTAGCTGTCCTTCAGTGATGACATCCCTCAGCCCGTCCTTTCACGAGGCCTCATGGGCCACTCTCAGGCAGTTCTGCTGTGTTGTTTCTTTATTATAAATAACAACAGACCACCTGGACTACCTGCAGTACCTGGAAGCTGAGGTTTAATGATCCTTCAGGCTACATCCTCAGCTCTCTCTTGATCTCAGATAATGGGACTGATGGGAATGGCAGAGGAGTGACGGATGGCAGTGACGGATGACTCCAGACAAACATGTGCTGACAACTAGTGAATATGGGGCAGTGTTGCAGAAAGGTCAAGATAAAAATACTTGCTTGACTTTCAAAGTTCTTGATGAAAAAAATACATGGAATCCAGATCTTCTTCTTCCTCTTCTTTTATTTTTTTGTATTTTTTTTTTCTTTGCCACTAAGTAAGTTTGTCAGGCAGGATTGTAGAAAGTATTATCTGACCACTTCAAGTCTGGCAAGAAAACAAGAGAGAAAGTAAGATTTCTACTATTTAAAATTGCAACCATTTTCAGGGTCTGTATTCTATAAACATAAAAACATACACATGAACATATGTGGTCTTAAATGTTAACTGTCTGGCAGCCATAATCGTGCACTGTGGTTTTTAAAACCACCTAATCAGGTTCTCATATCCTGCCCATCACCATGGTATCTGATTACTTGCCAGTAACCTCTTCCTGGACTTGGCAGGGCACTCTGTCACCTCTATCACTCTCGCTATGCACAGTTAAGCAGCAGGGCCTTAATAAAATTACTTTGGAGTTCTGTGATGTAATATATTGCCCAGTAAAGTAGCTCATACCACCAAATCCATTTCAGGACCATAGATCCCATGAGTTAAAGACCAAGTTTATCCATTAAGTTACCTAGTCTTCACACAACAAATACTTTTTGTGTAAGATTATATACTGATGTGTCTCCTGGTCTTAACTTTTTACATATTAATACCAATTGTGATCAAATGAGTCGACTGACATTCAAATGTAATGGTTAAAATTTCTGCACCACAGATATACAACTTCAACCTTTTGAATGCTGCCATTCCATATATGGACTTTATCCACATTTTAATGAGGCTTTAAAATCTCCAAGATTAAGCTGGTATTTTATGTAAAACTGCCTGCTTTTTATGATATCCTGACATGTTGTACAACATTTGTGACTATATTGATCCTTATAAATTCATCATCTATATATATTCATGAAAAGTATCTGCCCTCTCCCCACCCCCTTTTCCCCATTCCGTACATGGAATAATCCAGGAGTATTTTTTGCTCCTGTGAATTGCACAACAGTAAATAGGCAAGGAAGCAATATTTGTATAATGTTACACAGCTTAGCAGCATTTTTAAGAATTAAAATGTGCTTAAAACACACACTAAAGAAACATTAGGGGTTTCTCCATGGATTTTAGTCTTCCTGATTCTCCTCCAGTTAAACCAGTTACAAACTCTGCGAGGGTAAATGCACTCTCCTCACACCTGGGACAGTTATACGTCTTCATGCCCTCATGTTTGTCTGACTGCAGAGATGAGCCTTCTTATGTTTCTTCATGCTTTTAATCTGAAACAAATGATTGCAGGAAAAAAAGCATTATCACCTTGGCGAGGCATCAGGAGTATAAAAAAAAAAAAGAAAAAAGGGTCTGTGGGCAAATTCATCTTCCACTGCTACAATCAATCTCTCACCTAAAGAAATACACAATAACTAGGCAGGAAAGGGCCAAGATTTATGGCCTAGAAACATCTACACTGACCAGCATACACCTAGCCTTCTTGGCTCCCTCCTTGCCAGAATGGCTCTTTCTAACAGTTACAATGATATACTGTCTCTCCCTACTGTTTTACAAGTACATTAGCTTTATTTAATGAGATCTCTGAGTAATTTAACAGATGTATATAGGACATAAGACTAGAAAAACTCTTGCTACTTGAATACTTTTGCCAAGGTATTCTAGAGGTAGCTAATCTACATTGCTGTGTTATATTTTTTGAAATAAAATTATTAGAATTTTGGGAAAGGTTTTAAAAATTATTTTAATGGAAATGTTATATTATAATCAAATAGAATAGTTCCATATTCACATTTGCTTGTATTCAGCTGATAAAAATCAGGATACATGTAGTTACTTTAGATCTTCAAAACTACTTATTTATTAAAAGGCTTGAGAGAAATTCAGAATTGGAGATGAATATATTTGTTAAATCTCCTATCCTGTGCTCCCCCACATATTCAACACCAGGTCCCAAGGGAAAAAACAGATATGTTCATTTTAAATATAAATGAATTTATATAATATAAATATAATATATTTATATTTATATAAAATATATATATTCACCTTTAAAGTGAAGATGACTGGCTAAGTCTATAAGAAAACAGAGTACAGTGTTAAGGAACTTTATTTAATTCATGAACCACAGTTAATAATTACTAGAATACGGATAATAATTCTGCTTACCATTATAGGAATTATTCTGTTTCTGGGCAGGAGGCAAGTGTTTAAAATGGCTGCTATTTTCTTCCAAGGCTGGAATAAATAAATTTAAATAATGCACTGCTCCAATGAGGTATTATAGGGAAATGATAGTCACATTAACTTTAAAAAAATAACTTTAATAAACCACCAATTAATAATACTGAGGAGGGGATAATGGGAAACTACCTGTTAAAAGATAAAATTAAAATGGCTTTATCTTTATAAAGGAACAGGATGGGGGAAAACTTTTCAAGTACCATACTGTGTGTTTTTAAAACAAAGCATCTAAAAATATATTTATACAGCAGGTTCCTGTTTCCTTATATACTATACTTTGGTACACGATTAAAATGGAATTATTGACCTAGACTCAGTAAATGACTGTAATGAACTGCATTAAAAAAAAAAAGCTTCAACAATTCCGAATTCCATCCAGTGGTGAGACCAGCTCTAATTGAGTTTAGTGGTGTTTTTCTGTAACTAATATATAGTCTCATTAAATGGAAAGTTTATTTTAGTTTTAAAATATATTTCGTCTTTAAATTCTTTTAGGCTAAGGAAGTGGGCGGGGGGAGGATGAAAATGGATGTTTATTATTCTGGCACATAGTGTCCTTCTAGCTAGCAGGGTATTGCGTTAACCTTGAATTTGACCATAAACAACAGTTCTGGCACATTTAGACCCTGTTACCTATGGACATCCAGCACATTTACAACATGCATGTGACAGCAAATGTATCTCATATTTAGAACAGAATTACATGTATATCTGATCAAAGTAAACATACTTAACAGCATTCCAAAGATTGTGTCATATTTTATACCAGG
Organism: Mesoclemmys tuberculata; assembly: GCA_007922155.1. Classification (NCBI taxonomy): domain Eukaryota; kingdom Metazoa; phylum Chordata; order Testudines; family Chelidae; genus Mesoclemmys; species Mesoclemmys tuberculata. The sequence continues at coordinate 13,162,764 of ML675631.1, forward strand.
CTAATCCTTAGTGAGAATGTAGCAAATCTGATGTAGTCAGTTTAAAATACAAAACTTTCATAAAGACCTGACACACACTGACTAGAAAATTACAAAATTATCACTAGTGACCATGTAAAATTATAACTAAAAATCAAGAAAGCACAAAAGTCACGGCTGACCAAAAAGGGCAATGGGAGGGGAGAGTGGGGAGACAGAGGAGGAGAAGCTGGAATAGAACAAATTCGTTGCATGAAATTTCATTTCTTGAGAGCTATACATCAAGTTGTATTTGTTTAATGAGGTTGACACTAGAAAGATGTATAGAACATGTCAGACACCCAGTACCAGTGCGTTCTGGGAAAAAGATAACATCTGAGAATCTGACCACTCACTTCGTCTTCTAGCCAGACTTCTCTATCTACTGGTTCTTTGGGGGATTATAAATGAGAGGGCAGAAGGAACAAGGAGCAAAATAATGAAAAACACACACAAAAAGAAAAATTATAACATTGTAGAGCAAAGTAAAGCCAGATTTATTGACCTCGCAACTACATAATCAAGAGAAAGTTATCACTGTAGAAACTTTTACCAAGTGTAATGATCTTAAATAACAAGGGAGTGCTATGAAATTTACAGCACTTTTAAGATATGCAAATTGAATGCAAGGTATAGACATAAGGGTAATTAATTGTAAATCTAAGAATAATGTTTCTTTGTCAGTGCTGTCTCCATGTTGTGGAATACATTTTAATGTGCCTTAACTCTGAATATTTCTTAAGGGCTGGTCTAATTATAAGATATTCAGAATTTCAAAATAGTAGTTATTTGTATCCTTTAATGTAGCTGCTATAAAGTTTCATAACAGAATTTACTGATTACATGAAAATATTTTATTTTAATTTTCAAAGATAAAGCACTTGTTTAAAAGTCCAGGCACTCAGAGTTTGTCTTTAGAAGTAATAATATGACAGAAAAAACAGGAATTTGATTTTCTTTTTTAAGAGGGGAGGAGAAAGGAAGGTGGTAAGAGATCAAAATAACTAAGCAGGCACTTCTAGCTCTGTTTCTTTCTTTCTTTCTTTTTTTTTTTTAAGTCATAATGTTAGTTTTATGTTTCTGTGGACATAATAGTACAAAACATAATTATATGTTTACATTATTTACTTCACTTTCCATATATTATTTTGTAAGCCATTCACATTACAAAAATTAAGGTCAACGTTTCCATTATAATGGGACTATAAAAATTCACTTGCTCGTTTTAAATCTTGGCATACAAGCTCCCATTCTGAAAGGAAATTTACACAAACTTGGACAATGTATAAAACTTTTACACGAACACAAAAAAGTCAGTGTAGGTCAAGTCCATGCCAGTTTACACACTGGCCTACCTAGGCCTGCATGCTTGCTCCCAGAAGAATCACTACCAAGTAAATGTCTGAGGATTTTATTCGTTCAAATAAAGTAAAATCAAACCTTCTTGTTGGGGCAGTGCAGTAACCAAATTGCAGGACAAACCATCTGCTCTGACAAAAATCTCTGCATTTGGCATGTGTGGTAAAATATTGTATTGAACCTGTCTTATGAGAAGTGAGTGGTCCATAGACCTGTAGAGGAGATAAGGGTGAAAGAGATGAAGCATTTTCCAGTGGTTAGGGCAGGGCACTAAGCTCTGTTTTAGCTACTGAGTGATTGGTGACCTTGGGCCAGTCACTTAACCTCTCTTTGCAGATCGTTAAGATGGGTAATATCACACACAGCCACCGCATAGGGATCTTGTGAATTTAATTAAGTCATACCTGTAAAGTGATATGAAAACCTTATCTCTGGCCCACGTAGTTACATTTATGCACTTGGAATTTTCTTGTGAATCAAGAAATCCATCTAGTGATGCATGTGTATTACAGCAGTATGACGTTTGATAAAGAAAGTATTCTTTATTTTCACTATGACTGACAGTCATGAGGGCTAGATGCTCTGTCAGTATAGCATGTAACTGTTGAGAGTCTTCTACATATGCAGATAGACCTGTGACCTCTAAAGAGAAGGTATTCTCTCTACTTTACATCAGGAAGGTAAGCAACATACTGTACGGTCTTATCTATTTTACGGGAGTGGCACAAGATACAATGGGATAACAGGCTGGTAGTGGGAAGTTGGATTGGGAGGATGTCCAACTCATAGTGGAAAATGACATGAAATCCTGTAGCCTCTGGTTTTTTAAAGGAAAAGGGATTTTGGTGGACAGACAAGTCAATCATTTATTCAGCACCAGATTAGCAATTCATTAGCTATTACTGTATTAAAAATTTTTGCAAGGAGAATGATTTAGATTAAACAGAGAATTTTACAAACTTGGGAAGCAGTGGGACATCTTTGGATGTTAAGTTTGGAGACAGAGGTAGAATTAAGAATGCTTTGGGAAAATTTAATTTTCTTACTTTCAAGTCTAATTTTTTTAATAAATTACATATTCCATTGACATTTTTTCTAACTAAAATGTATTTTCAATCCTAGCTCCCTCATGTCCAAAGCTAGGACATGGGGGCTTTGTTATCTTTTAAACAGAGTTTAAAAACAGGTTTCTGCAAACTTGAAACCTCTGCCAGATATACTGACAGATTTTATAACCCCTGTAAATGCAACATTTGCTCATACAAAAGGGTATCTTAAAAATAGCACTCATGGAGGTTATAAATTCTCCTGCCAATGCCATCAGAGGTTAATAGCTTCCTTAAAGGATCTTTCTAAGATTGTGCTTACACAGGAACGAAGTGTCCAAAACTTTTGTAAGGAAACAAAACCACAGCACTTATTAATGGTGCAGTGAAACTGGGCTGAGTTTCAGGTTTCAATCTTCCCTCCCTCTAGGACAACTCTCCTCAAAAGGCTTAAGCTCCTCTTTACCCGAAAGTGTTTTCAGTGGGAGACCCAAGGGCCTTCTGTCTATCCCCTCCTCCATCTTCTTGAGGGCAGAAAACTTGGTCTTAAAAGACATCTGGGGTCTTTTAAGTAGAAGGATCATGAGACAATAATTGGAGTTGGTGAAACAGTGAGGTTATAACTCAGAATAGAAGACAAAGGGTTCATTATGGGGATGCATGAGGAGTACAACATAGTTCTGGCTGTGGGAGGAGTATTCCGATATGAGGACCACATTTTTCCTGTTATGTGGAGGAACTCTGGGAGCTACTAGAACCGGTGGTGAACACAGACCCTATTCCAGAAGCAAAAGAGAAAGCTCCTCTCTCACCCTTTGTATCTAGTGTTAGTATGTTTGACAGAGTTTACAAGCTCCATCATAACATTTTCTGGAGATTGAAGTTTCAATGAGATTTCAAGTGGAGTTTATAATTTCCATCAGTGACTCATAAGTTCTGCCTGGGACTTCATGCAAGTTCTAACAGTTAAATATTGTAAAGTATGAACCATATTAAGTTCTCAAAAGTTTGTAATGTCCCTTAGCTATTTTTCTTATGGATCTTGCAAGCTCAATGAACATGTCAAATTATGGAAATTTCTCACTGAAACAATAATATATGTGAAGAATTAACTAAATAGCTATGAAAATATGAAACCGCATGAGGGCAAAACTAGGCTTTTGTAATGGCTTTGTTTGAGAACAAAGGTCTAAAGCTACTCTGAAGTTTTCAGAAGTAGTCTTTTTGAAGTCATAAATTGTCAAGAAGAAATATCCTGATTGTTCTTTGTCTCATAACTTAAAAATGGCTTGTGTACTTCCAATACAGCCAAGTTTAACAACAGTTACCAAGCAGAGGTATAACAAGGTTTGGTGTGGCCTTTGAGCATGGAGCTAAACTGTCATATTATCACATTGACTGAAGGACTTTTTTAAACCTAGCAGCGCTATATAACTAGACTTCCTCCTCATATGGAAATAACAGTGGAAGGACAACAGGGAATGATTAATAACTGCAAGTTATTAGTGTTTTCCTTGGATTGTTCCATGGTGAAAAGGCTTGCAGAGGTTGGGCAGCACTTGCTACTCTGGAAGCCATGGATCCTGGGGTGATCTCATTAAAAGGGGTTTATCAAGATGTGGTGGTACCAACAGAACAGACAATGCAGCTCTAGTTCAACTCTAGCCACAGTTCTCTACTGTGGCTCTGTAATTACGGCAGTGCTTCACTGCTAGGGAAGCTATGCAAACACCACCACATTATGGGGGAAGTGCAGGAACCACAAAAAGAACAATGATGGGACGTTCAAGAGCAACGAAGGGCTAGATTCTGCCCCCCTTATTCACAGCACGTGTAGTTTCACTGATTACTGTGGGACTGTTTGCAAAATAGGAGCATATTCAATGTGTGTAGTGGGCAGGAGAAAAGAGGCAGTACCCTAGGCACACGTCTGGCCATGGGTTATTACTGTTAAATTAAGCAGACTCAAGCCTAATTACAGTAGGATTGACAGTTTCACAAAATAAATGTTGCAAAAGTTGAATGTTTCACCTTATCCTAAAACACAATGGAAATGATCGTCTCACCTCTCTCACTTGGTGTGAGAAATTATTCTCACAGCTGGAATTAGTATCAGGCCTAGGTTTGGATAGCTTTGCTTTTGTCACTTTCTGTCACTCCCCCAACATTATCTGAAAGTATAGTTTTTCTTGTGGTTATATTATGCAAGGAAATAAAGTCAGTGCAATGATATCTAAGATATAAGGATAGGGATATGAATCTTAGTCCAAACTACCCTTATTTCAGTTTCTCTAATTAGCAGTAGAAAAAGTCACTCCTAAACAAACTAAATGGGTTGTATAAAATCAGGCAAAAAATTCACATTGAGAGTTTGCATCACTGTAGCTGACTTGCTCTCTAGTTGCTCGGAGCCAAGGTTGCTGCAGTTCTGCTCCCCAATGGCTAAGATGTTAGATATAGCATAGCAAATGGGATCTCTTCAGAACTAGAGCAGTGCAGGCCCCAAGATGCCTCACTGAAATGTTCCAAAAAAGGAACAGATTCACCCATCTCCTTAGGAAAATAGTCTATGCCCATTCTTAGATATCATGTGGATTTCACATAAAGAATATATATACTTTGTTGTGCTTCGATGCCAAGTAGAAAATTTGTATTGTTGAATTCCAATTGTGAGCCATCAACAATTTTGGTAACTGAGCATGTAGGATTTTTTTTAAAAGACATGTTTTAAGTTAAGTCTGAGACACGAAGAAGAACTGAAGAAATGGGGTGGGAGTGGAGCTCTTTTTTGTAAACTGATACGTCTAAGCACGTCATCGCTTTACCCTGGAATGCAATGCTAAACCCATAAAAAAGTAAACATTCCGAGTTAAATTCTGTGCTGCCTTGCACCTTGTGCAGCCAGCCTGAAATCAGTGGGGACGCACAAAATGTAAGTCAGGGCACAAATTGGCCCTTCATCTCGCAGCTTTCCCCAAGCTTTCCCAACAGCTTGCTGAGCATAATTTGGACTTGGTTATTTAAAGCTACATGGAATAACACAGTATGAAGACTGGTGTGAACAATAACTCTTATACAATTTAGCACTTAGAGAAGAGCTACTAATCTTTTTTAGGAAACAAGGTATTCAGAATTATTTAATGCTCCTATTTATGCGTCAAAAAACATTCTAAGCATAAACCAGTTCTCTTCTCCTTCCCCCTCCACACAGACACACATGCATTTGTGAGTGTCTTTAGTTACAATACATCATATTTTTAGACTGCTTTAGAATTATCATAGTATACATTCGGCTTTTATGGAATTCAGTTTATTAATGCCACTTTTATAACACAGATAAGTTGTATTTACTATACTAATAGTTATCACAAATAATTAGTTATTGCTACTCACATGCTATGTAGAAGTGATAGTTCAATACTGTAAATTTAAAGTACAGTATTGTAATAAACAGTAAAAATGGCAATAATAATAAAAGTAAGTTTGCTTTGCCTAGCTTAGTCAGCCTGGCAGACTTCTTTTACCATGCTGTCAGCTAAAAAAAATCACAAATATTTTATGAATAATAGACTTTTTTGGTTTTTATTCATAATTAGGTTATGATTTAAAAACATAGTTAAAAAGAAATACACTGTATAATCAAATTAAAATAATACATTTGCTTACCAAAGCACTGTCATAGCAATCCACCAGTTATCAACATTTAAATATTTGCCACAGTATATCATTATCACTGTGTTCCTTTAATGTGTAGTTTTTACTTCAAAAAGTGAGTAAAAATGGTGTTCTGGGGTTCGATGTTCACCATCTCTCAATGATTCCCATATCAAATATGCTCAGTACAAATAGAAAGAATTTCTTCACATGCCAGCCCTGCAAATAGCTTGGGATTTCAGAGTCAGATGCCAGGTTCTTTCCTACCCCATTAATAATAATAAAGGTGTTTTAACAGATCAGATCCCTCATTTACACCAGTGCAATCCCTCTGTCCTCAGTAAGACCTGTGCAGCACAACTGCTGACAATGAGTTGGCCCACGTAAAACAGATCAGAACCTAACTGTACACCAAAGGACTGTGCATGCATAAACAAACATCCACCAAACCCCTCCAATACCGCCTCCTTCCCAAATCAAACAGTTTGGAGTTTTCTGAAAGAAATTCTGCAGAATTGCATGCAAGTGTAAGCCCCACATCCCACTAAGGATCTCAGTATGGCATTTACTAGGCTGGTGAACACTCCATTTGAGCCGCAGTTGGAGTGTTTTCAATAATATTTGTCTATTAAGATTACATTTGCTTTTGCAACAGCATGCAGCATCAATGAGCTAAGGATGCTTATGGACAATCTCCCATTCATCGTATTCCATAAGGATAAAGTGGCCCTGCACCCAGAGTTTCCTTCTACGGTGCCTTTGAACTACACCAACATTTTTCAGAGAAACAACTTATTCGCTGAAAAATGCAGTTTTGGGTCAACTGAAACCATTTGCTAATTTGCTGAACAGCCAAAAACATTTCTTCAGGCTAGATCCACAACGGGACTTAGGCATAAAGCCAATGGGTGTGGTGATGCCACCTTTAACTCAGTAACCCTGTAGTTAGAGTGCTCGCCTGAAATATGGGAGTCTCCTCTCTGCCTGATTCAGAACAGGGATGTGAACTTGGGTCTCCCGCATTGCAAATGAACACCCTAACCACTAGGTGAGGGTATTCTGGATTGAGTTGTTTTCATTCTCTCCTGTTGAAGCTGTAACTCTGTGTATAAACATTCACTAGGGTAGAGCAAGAAAGAGGAGAGAGACTCTAATAGCCTGCGGTTAGGGGAATCAGTTGGGGGGGGAATCTGGGTTACACTCTCTGCTCCAATACATTTATAAATGAATATTTAAACCAAAACATCTGTCCTCCTTAAAGCACCGGAGTCCACCTGGGTAAGCTAGTTTACAAAGGATAGATCCAAAGTGGGCACTTAGGTATTGTTTACATATATCTAAGGAGTTTAGGAAGTTCCCCAGGTATTTCTGCATATAATGAGAGCATAGAGGACTTAGGATTCATATAACTGAGAATATCCAAATGTATACAACTTCATTCAAACTTGTTATGAATTAGCTGCGGTATCTTTGCCATCAACTACATCTAAGACTGCCCCTGTGGCTTGCTTAAGAAATATTCCATTAGATGAAATATAAAAAGTTCTGTTTACAGCTTTACACACTATATAAAAGAAGTATATACTATACAGAATCTTATTCAAGTAACAGACCGAGCTTGGTGAGCAGTAACAAGTAGTCACACATGAACATGGACAGAAGGAAAACAGAAGTCATTCAAGAAATTTAAAAAAATGGTTGCTTTACAGTCCCTGCTTAGATAATTTCAAGGTGCACCATGAAAACGTGCTGTGGAAAAATGATATTCAGAACTGCTGGGAAGAAGGAAGCCCATAAAGCACCAGGAGATGCTACAAAGTTGTGCTTGGGATTAGACCACCACCCAACCAACCATAAAATAAACTAAATATATCTACTTTCAGGGGATTCTACAAGGCCCATTAGTTTCACTTGGCCTTTGAAAGGAAGTAAAGGGATTGAAGTACAGACCAATATATCAGTTTGTAAGTATTTGATTATGAGTTGCTGCTAGGTCAAGGAAATGAGGTGGTTAAATTGTGCTTTTGGTTTTGTAATATAAAATAATTGACCAAGCACTCAGAGCCTGTGTCTGAGTATTTTGTATTGTTCTAAATCGAAAGAAAATAACCAACAGGGTGGGGTAGGGTTCTGAAAACACTGCACTGAATTCAAAAGACAGGTTACTTACTATCTACTTCATGAGCTATTCTGGATCAAGAAGAATATAGGTATAAAATACAAATCTGTAGTTTGAAAAGGCACTGCTGTGTGCACTGCTCACATCTACTGCATATTGTGATAAACTTTAGCAGTGGCTGCTAAACAAAGTAAAATTTATAAAGCTCCTTGAAATTGCAAAGCTTCAACTTGAAGTTTTAAATGGAAAAGCAAATAGTTCAGCTTCCTACTTGGTTCCAAGTTTCAGTGGGAATCAGAAGGTATTCAGTTTTATTCATTTGGATAAGAATGGCAAAAGTGGATGTAAGGACTCCAAACTCAGATTACAGAGGTCGCTTTAGACTGCTAAGCAACAAGACAGACATTCATGCCAAAAGCCCAATGATTGACTGATATAAGAGCATTCCAAGAGGTCACAGTCTTTCACTATCTGTGCTGAAATGGCAATGAGACTATCGCAGGGTGACTGAGAAAAGAGTGCAGATTAATAGCAGTCTCCTCAGTGACATCAGATACATAAATGATGTTTTCATTTTTGTGTGCAGAAAGTGGTTAGCAGGATCCTATATAATAAGTAATTCCAATATAATAAGTGTCCTTTGTTTGAACATCCAAGGTCAGGACAACAGGAAAGTATAACATCAAGTAACACATTTTGAGGGGATGGCTCTGGAGCAGCTGGTTAGCTTCCATGATGAATGAGAATTACAGCAGTTTTCAAGAGACCAACAGAAGGCTAGCAGGGTCCTAATCAGCTATAACATCAGTAGTAAAGATCTAAGGAGACCAGAGCATTTCCAAAACTACAAACTTCTCTGGGCTTTAGTTTTAATAATTATAGCTGTAACAGCTGTACAGTGTGGATACATGACTGGAATTGGTTGGAGTTTTTGACATATGGTGCTCTTGGAAGGAATCCTGTTTGGCATGAAGAGAACATAAAACTAACCCCCAACAACTGGGGCTGCAGTGCATGTCATCATATCTCAGATTAAAGCAGCAAAAATAGCACTTTTACAGATGAATATTTGGCAAATGACAAAATGTCATTGAGTAATGTTACTGTCACACCTCAGTGAAAAAGGGGAAATTTAGGTTAACTAAAGAAAGCACATTGGTATGTTTGGGTCCTTTTTATTGTATGAACACGTTCTAATTAAAATGTTAACTTCCTAGCTGCTCAGGTAGGGACAGTTCTCCCCCTACATTAAGAATTTGGGAAATGGTACCAGCCTAAGAGTTAAATGTAAGTCCCAGGTGTGCTGAACATAGTTGAGATAGGTGCTACTACCTGGCAGCTGCAGACCTTTTTGAAAGACCATTCTTTGTCCCACATATTTAGCTTTAATTAAAAGCAATGCGACCCAAGACACTGGGCCAAATTCACCATGGACCGTAGCGGACACAAAGCTGTCAAATGCACTAGAGCAGTGCCCCCTCGCTTAGGTGGGAGCTTGATCCATTGCTCTGTGATAAAACATACATGAAAAAAGTGGAAGGAAAACTTGGTTTAATTTAATTAAATAATTCAGCAATTCTGAACAACCCCTTTGCACAAAGATTATTCTTGCTGATAAGAGTGGTTGAACTAAAAGGCCAGAGTAGGAACTATATGTTTTGTCTTACTTTTGCAAACACAGAAATTAAATTCTCAACATTTTCACTTTTTTTTATTGCTAAATTTGCCATTACAAGCAGTTTCTCTTTCTCACATATGAAATTCTGGGACAAACACTCATCTATTCACTTACTTTGTAATTGGCAGGTCACATTTGCAAACTAAACTACTGTGTGTTATCTTTAACACCTTGATATATATTTTTTCTCCTGTTTAAAAAATGTGAATTATGGAAAATATCAATTATTTGTTTTGTTTTGGGTTTTTTGTTTGTTTTTGTTTTTTAATTGTATATGCAAACCTGAAAGGTATGGTTGAAACTGGCAACAATCTAGCATTAAACCTGAAATGTTTGCTGTGCTTAGGTAGACAACGGTCTGCAAAACATGAGTGATTTTAGATAATGTACCCTACTGACAGCAGCAGTTCACATTTGCTTCCCAGCAAACATGATATTTACACATCAAGTGGCAATGACTCACAGTAAGTAGATACCATTGTTGCAAATGGTAAAGAGGAGCAATAATATCTTTAACGTCACCATCTTTAATGCACATGACTGTGCGTACTGGCTGAAGTCTTCTTTTCAGCTAAGATTCACTTATGTAAGGTTCATATATTCTCCCATATTCCTTTATTCTGAACTATTGTAGGCCTTTCTCCTCCAGCAGCATTGGTATTCCAGGACATTCCTCTTTCAATTCCTGTTTATGCCTCAGGAACGCTTTCTGATGTTCATTATGTTTAAGAGGCCATTGGGGGGGGACCTTTTATATGGTAACACAACAGCCATCTCACAAAAAGCAGTCTATGAGGGGGGAAAATGGTCCCCAATACTACAAAATTAATACAGAATCAGCTAGGAGAACACGATATATCAGTATACTCTCTCTATATTTTTGTGAACGTTGAAGAACAATACAGTTTGGTTTCCAGTACATTTGGAACTCTGTTTTAATGGGAGGTGCTCAAATGTGTTAAAAAATACCATATGGGATTTAGTGCTTTTGGATAGAAATCCATTAATGTGGGACAACTGCTTTTTCCAGAAGAAAGGCATTTCTAATAAGAGAAGGCTGCTATTATTTATATGAGCTGAGATCATCCCAGTTTACTGATTCATTTAGATTGATGCCAGCTACAACTGAAAACAAGCATTTCTTTATAAAGAAATTATGAAATTACTGAAGACTTTGATCTAACATCACCCATGTTTTCATGTATAAACTCCACAGCAGAAACTTTAGTCACTGGAAATATACACTGTGTAGCATATCTGCTAATGGAGGAAGCAGGAGATATGCCTATCAAAATATTTTGAATCAAGAGTTCAATCCAGATTTAACATGTAAAACTTCTGAATGTGCCATTTTAAGTAATAATCTAACCAACTATCTAATTTTCCACTGCAAAATGAATCAAGAGCAATGAGATGAGAATGAACCTTCCCTCCCCAGGATCCTTTCCCATCTTGGTTAAAATGCATTCACCTACAGGCCATGTTTTAAAAGACGTGCGCACAACGGCATGTCCAGTTTGCACATACAGTCATGATGATGGGCTAGTCACATGTGCAGTCGCAGTAGTTATGCTTGACATACAAGGTACACAGTTGGAAAATCTCCCTTTAAGCCTGTATTAGCATATTAGAACAGATACTTCAAGGGCAATTGTCTGCAAGTCATAGCATGTGATGATTACACATGAAATGTAAAATAACGTGTAAAAAGGACAATGCAGTTGCTTCCTACCACTGTAAAATAAAGTAGATTAAACAAGGCAGTCATCTCCATCCAGTTCCCTAGTTGGCTAGTCAAAATGGGGTTAAAACAGGGCAGTGGCCTAAGGTTATTATGAGGCAAGATTAAGTCACCAACAACACTAAGTCTGTAATAATGGTCAAGACATGACAGGCCACATTTTCAAAGGGACACTGTCCTTAAAATAGAGTATGCTACAATATAATGTGATGAAGAAATGTGAAATATAAAGTGTCAAATGGAGGAAAATGTAATCAGTTCACTGACTCTAAACTGAAGAATTAAAGAAGGCAATCGCCCTGAGGAACGCAGGCACTTCTGATCTTTCTCACAGCGTGGGCTGCCTGTATTCCCCTTGTAAAACTGTAAATAATCAGAATCAATGGGAGTCTCAAGAAGTCTCACAAACTGAAAAAAAATAATTTCCCAGGTATACAGAAAAAAAACAAACCCATTCCAAGGTTGTACAATAATTATTCTGATCATTAGAAAATGAAAAAGGCACAGAACCTGGGCCAAATTCTATATTGTGCTGATGTCAGAGAGGTTTGTCGAGTGTGCAGAGGACATCATTTGGCCCACAATGTTTTTCTGATCAAGAGAGAACATCTTAACTTTAATGTTTCCCCTCAGAGAAAATCCTCGGATAATGCCCTTAAAGCACAAGGATTAGGTAAAGCCACCCAGGGAATCGGAATCATGAGAACAATCCCAACCAAGTCAACCTGAGACTCAAAAACGCACCTTGAAACCCTGACACAAAACTCCCTTCATCAGGATGGTGGGTAAGCTATGGTCAACAAAGCAGTGTGGCATGAGTATTTCCTACAGCATGAAGGGGAAAGCCACCTTCAGCTTTTCTCTGCCCTACCCATTCACCACCAGAAAGGGCATGGGGGGAAGGGAGCTGGTACAGTCACAACAGCTGGATCCCAAAGACGCTGCTGAAGGCATCACGTCCTGGAAAGTCATGGAGTTGGGTGACTCATATCAGAGGAGCCAGGTGGAAGTCTTGGATCACCATTCCTACAACACTAAAGTTAAGGGGGTGGTTCCTCCCCACACACACATTATCTATGGGTGAAAAAAGGAGTGCTAAGGTTCAGAGAATGAGTTTCTGGCAGGGGTATGTGTGATTTGCATATTCAGATCTCTGAATATGACCTGATTTTAACCCCCTTACCATGCCCCTTTAACAAAACATTTCTGGACATCTGACTTGATGGCCTGGCATGAATCAATACATAGCACCACTAAATTCAAGACTACCTTTGGGATTTCCATTGCCTACATCAGCAGAAGCTTAGAGAGAGATGATGCAACTGTCAGTCTCTTGAGGGAAAGGCTATGCTCATGTTGCTCTTGAAGCGAGTGATGGAGCAGCATCAGAAACATCTTCACTGATAGAGGATGACAGTTTCCTTTATTGTCTAGGGTTAGGACTTCATCAGATACTATACATGGTACTGTAAAAATATCATGGCTTGTTTCTGAACAGCGAACCAGTTCTTACGCCTTACACTGAGGATAAGAGTAATGGAATAACAGGGGAAATGACCAATAGGATGGGTAAAAAACATTATCCCCTTTCAGTACTGCTGTTTGGATCCCCTGTTGCTAGTTGAGCTTTCACATTCTAGGCCTGACTGGAAGGAGAACAGGACACGACTGGACACCTGCTTTATAAACAGAATGCCAACTTAATAACAATCTTACATTTACTGTAAATAACATTTTCCAAGTGAAGGGTCCTAAAACACTTTACAGCTTCAGAGCTTACACTAGGATCACACCACCAACCAGTGAAATATAGCCACTTCTGCTCGTTTAACAACATAAAGCAAAATCACCTGGCTGATTAGAACAAGAGGTGAAGCAAACCTTCACCAGCCAGAGCTACATGAGAAATTTAGGCAGGCAGAATGTAATTACCTTAACTCTTACAAAGTGTGCCATGAAATATGTAATGAGCACATTTGTTCAGGACCTCTCTTTTACATCTCATCTGAAAGATGATGCCTCCAGCAGCATACCTAATGAGGGGGCATAAAACCAGATCATTCAGTATTGATCAGAGGGAAGAGTGCCACCTATTGATTTACTGGTATTGCTTCCTATAGCATTTACTTATGCCTTAAATCACCCACATCCAAATATTTACCTGCTTGACTGGTGAGATCTGACAAGGTACACAGCCCAATGCATTATGGCCAGATGGTCAACTACTGTTTCTAAAGACAGGTGTGTCAAATAATCTGGTACCTCACAATGTGGGACTATATTCCAGAGTGTTTCCAGCTAGCCTCAGGACAGGGTAGTGTAGCGATTTGAAATATTTGTTTCTAAAATATACTGACCAGATCTTTTCAATAAGTAGTAAAGATCTGAATTAAATGTTTTAAACCCTTTTTTAAAATGCTGGATTTCTTTAGAGTGAATATTTTCAAAAGACCAGCATTAATACATGGTATAATTGTCTTGTCACATACAGTACACTGACTTTCACAATTATGTTCCCACTGTGTTTTGGAGCTTGTTGCAAATGCCGACACAGAAGGGTAGTGGGTGTTTTACCTCTAACTAATGGCAGTATTTACTAGCCTGAAGATCTCTTCTTATATCCATCTAATAAACTGGTTTGTCAGTAGATAATACTAAATTCCATGTGACACACTTGAAAACTAAGTGCCATACCCAGAATATATTTTCATTTCACTGCATAAGGATTTATACTTGGAGCTCCTATTATCTTTAATGGGAGCTCCATGCCTAAATCACTGAGTACCAAGAAAGGAATAAAGCCCCCAGATGAAGACAGCTAAGAAGTAGACAAATCCCTGGGAGGAGCAGCTTCCTAAACAATCTTTTGGGTGGTTTTCTTTGCAAACACAGGCTAGGGTCGGGAAGCTACAAAAGGGGTGTTGGATGCAGTTGGGCTGAATTTGATTTTGTTCTTTCGTTCAAGCATGCCTTTGAGGTTTGTAAATACACACTGTGGTTTTAAGGTTTTTTGAAAGTGGTTATATAGCAAATTTGAATGATTAATGATCCAAGACACTTTCACATGTTATTTCTCTATTTTCAACATAAATAGTGTGTAAAGGGTGTTTAAAACTTTAATGAATCAAACTATATGAGTAAAGAGTGTTAATCATTTTAATTGCCCAGTGGCCTGAAATTAGATTTAACAGTCTGATAATGTATCTTTAAAGGAATACAACCCCGCTCTATAAAAAATATCCCTTCCAAACCAATTCTAATAATTTCTATTTATCTTTTATGACATTAACTGTTATACCAGTCTGCCGACAGACAGCCTTACGCTCACATTTAGTTTAAATGTGGTGCAGTATAGTTTTTCATTATCATTAACGTGCTCCTGGTGGGCAGAGTGCAATGCAGTGGCACTGGTCACACTTCATTGCTTTATCTCATATGACAAAGAGAGATGATGTGCTTCAGTCCAGGCCAGAAGATGAAAGCAAAAGGTGGCCATGGAAAACTCCCCCTGCTGCCTAGGAACAGCACAAGGGCTGCATCGTGTGACTTGCTAACAGCACGAAGGGACAGACAAATAGATTTTCCTCTATATTTATAACCAGCATCATTCTTCCTTTCAGGCCTTTCAGTGCAGGTAGCTGTTTTATATGAAATGAACAATCTTTATAGACGTACCAGAGCCATAACAAGGCTGATTTTCAGCGAGGCGGAGGTATATAACTCTTACAGAATTGTCAGGCTTCTTGCTCAACAAATCAAGCCTAACTTATGATGTTTGCAGTGTAATTTTTATTCCTGTTTGACTAGCCAACTACCCGGTGGTAATAGGATGTTAGAAAAGGGCAGTAGCAATGTTTGTACATGCCATGATTGATAGGCAAACTCTGCATTTTTCATTTATATCTCCTGATTCCAAATCAGTTAAGTTTAGGAAAAATGAAACAAAATGGCAAGAAAAATGCTTGCAGATTGCAGCCCAGCACTCTCGTAGATCTGAGTTCAGCCCACATCTGCTAAGATTGTCTGGAAACATTAAGATATCTAAATGAAAATCAATACTATACGTGCCAGCGTTTACTACCAAGAACAAGTATCAAGAGACCCAGCTAATCAGGCTTTCAGCTTGTACTTGAGCCATAGTCTGAACCCCAGGGGTGTCCTAATTGGCCCAGACTAATCATAGAAGAGTTAAATTTATAACCAGGAAAGACATCTTGTTTTTCTTACCAGTCATCATTTTGAAGCTGAAAGCCTCACCTGTGTGGTAGCAGACGTATGGTGATAGCCAGCAGTCATGCAAGAACTGCATCTCAACTGTCAAAGGTAAAGGAAAGACTAATTTACTGTCTTCCATAAAAACAGTCAGGCACATTTCAGCTTTTGGTGGCTATATAGTACTATCAAACCTTTCACACGGACTGAATATTTTCTCAGCTTAAAAGCTCTCCATTTAACCCTCACGTATTAGAACATGAAAGGATTATGTTTTAGAGCTAAAAGCCCCAATACACACTTTGATCTCCCCACTGAATTTGAGTGTGTGTGTGGAAAAAATACCAAATATTGTTAATTATAAATAAAATTTTACTTTAGTTTTTTTTTCTCTAATACACACAGCATGATCATTCTTCGGAATGTTTGTAGAAACTAACACATTGTGGCTGTTTACCTTAATAAGGTGCAATGAAGTAGGTGTTGGTATAGCATTACTATTGCTATACTGAGCTGAAAAATTACTGTACCTCCTGCAGTACACCACACCATGCTCTTGAAAACCATAACGTTTTCAAGGGACCGGGTTTCATAATATTTGCCATTTGGATGCCAACTCTGATCATATTTTGCATTATTTTCAACAAATGAAACAAAAATATGCAAAATATTTATAAAGCTCTATCTTGGGCTTCAGCAATTTAATAATTCTGCATAGGTTTAAAAAACAGAACAAGAAAAGTGATGAGTTAAACTTGGAAATTGAAAACCCTATGGATTTGCAAATTTTCTTCAAAAGCACACAGGATATGCATATCTACAAGAAGTTTAACAACATTATGTAGATTCTTTGCGCCTTGTATTTTAGATGTATTTTTAATCTCTACTTCTTAAAACAAAATAATAGCTGTCAAATATTGTACTCTTTTCTCACCATTGTTAATGGTTTCCTAGACAGTGCTATCACGGCATGTGGTGATCAATGAAAGCTTGTTTCTCACATGCCATGATGTTTCCCTTGGATTTTCATCTCTCACTAGTGCATGCTGTGAAATTATGTCAGTTCTTTTACCTCTAAGGCACTCTCTTGTCCTCCATGATGTAAGCTACATCAGTCTTCATCTTTTCGTCACTGCTTCACCTCCCACTTCTTGTGGAATGAGAAGGCTATCCTCACTTTCCCCTCCATTCCCCAGGTCTGATATCTTTTATTGTGCTTGTCTGAGTGCACTGTACAGTGAACAATATAATAAGCCAACATGGAGATGGTAGTGAATTTCAGAAAAACCTACACAAACCTGCAGGAGAAGGGAAGAAAGGGGCCTTATCCAAAACTGCTCAATTCCTGCAGGAGGTTTCTAGTTTGGGTTTGTATTTTAAGGCCAGGTAACGTGTAAATTAAAAAAGGTACAGCTGAACGAGGATATATCTATAAGCAGGTGTCATTCCCATCCTGATCCTAATGATACATACACAAAATAGGGTCCAAAATTAGGGTCCTCTTTCCTTTAGTTTGGCTTTCTTGGTGACTTTAATAACAACCAACAAAATATAGCCTAAACTCACTTCCCAAGCTTCGATGTTCTTAGTATTCCCCCTGCAGGACCCTTTTTTATCCAAGCTCCTATTTTCCTCTCGCCCACAGATACACTCCAAATCCCCTTATACTTTGGTTGAAGCTAACAGGCCAATATGCCATGAGACAAAGAAAGATTATTTCAGCAGTGGGAGCCTTCCACGGAGAATATCCTACCTCCAAACCATCAGGGTTAAATCTTGGCCCAAATCGAGACAATGGCAAAACTCCCATTGATTTAATGAAGCCAGAATTTCACCCCCAGCTTCAAATGTAGGAAGTGTTATAGTCCTGCAGTCTCTACATTGTGCCAGCCTTACAGGAGATTTCTGGTCCGGCAGGGTGAATGTCACTGAACACTGAGTACCATAAAATAGATACTCCCCTCTGCCATAACAGATGAGTTTTTAAGGCTGCAGGACTGCAGTGAGACAGTTGACACAGGGAGGGAGGTGACCCCTCAGGTCTCCAGGATTCAAACCGTAAATATTTTAAATAAAACTAGGCCAAGAGAATGGAAATATGTGAAAAATTCTGGCAAATTCTTCAGAAGTTCTGCCCTGAAACTCTAAAACTCTGTGAACATTAAGTTAAAAATTTCACTTTATAACTACTTTTGTGGCAATATTTATGAAGAAAACAGATAAGGGGACAACTGAAATACGGGAACTAAATAGCCCATAAAGAATTCTACACAGCAAACAGTACTGCCTGTGCCTAACTTAATCATGGATGCAGTGTGATACTTCACTAGTTAATTCAAAGAGTGGTCAATATGGGATAGAACTAGAGCTGGTCAAGAATTTTCCACTGAAACCTTTGTCAGAAAATGCCAATTTGTCAAAACCAAAAGGTTTTCCAGAGGTATTATCATTTTCAGCAAACTTCCATGAAACACACGCAGGTTTCCATTGGACCTGTCTAGCTTCCTGCCACCTCACCTCACAGGTTTCTAGGAGAGCCTGGGCCTCCAGAGTCTGCAGCTTTGGGGCAGACTGTAGATTGCCATGCAGACTGTGTTTCAGCTCCCTCCCATTGAGCACCGATTCTAGTGGGGTCTAAGCTCCTAGTTCTGCAGCAAGGAGCATGGAAGCCCTGAAAACTGGGGCTTGAGACAAGGCACTCATTTCTAGGCCCCCTGTTCCACAAGCAGGACTCTGGCAGCCCTGGGATCCTGAGCTAGAGCCAGGGCTTCTAGGATCCCTGCTCTGCAGTGGGGAACTTCCTGATTCCAAGGGATTCCTCCTCCAACATTTCTAAAGCAGCCAGGGGAGCCCCGTGGAGTTGGTGGCTAGGCATGAGGGAACTCCCAGGTTAAGGCAGCTGGCTACTCTGTTTCATGTCAAGAAACATCGAATGGAAACATTTCTATTTTTCCAAAACAAAAATTTTTCAGAATTCCCTTTCTGTGGGAAATTTTGACATTTCTAGTTTTCATCCCAATATGGAACAAAAACAGTTTCAAACCATTGGAATCTACCATGGAACAGTAATTTCAAGGTTCAAGCAGCTCTATTTACATGTAGGAGCCTCATGCTCACTGGAGCAGCTGACTTTCAGATAGGTTCCCACTGTTCAGGACCAATATTTCCCCAAATTCCAATACATTTGGACTTCTACTCTCTGATCCAAAGGAAGGAAAGAGTTTCTCAATGCCTCTCCTGTGTGGTATAACTAACAATGACAAATAAGTTGAATCTAACTGGGCAGATTTCTTCAAACCACAGGCTTTTGAACTACAGAGGTATCTTGCCTTATGGAATATGCAAAAGAAGAAAAAGGGAACATCCACAAGACAGTCTAAAAGAAATGATCACTGCTCCAAATGTGACGTTAGATACTCTGCAAAAGTCTGACTTCAACAGAGGATACGGTGAATCAGTTTCAGGGGAATTAACAGTTTTAGACACGCTCAGTGCTGAGAGGTGGCTGTACCATGGGGAGACTGAGATCAAGAGTACAGAAAAACCAGCAGAACAACATCCAAACGCAAAATATCTTAAGAATAATTGTGTAATGGGAGAAGGCTGGAAACACTATAAAACTGAGTAAGAGTTCAGAGTTTTTTATTTTTATGCTGCCCAAATAACTTTGATTCTGAAACCCAAATGAAGGATGAATTTCCATCTAACCTTCTAGGAAAAAAATCTACAGCGGAAGCTATTTCTTTGGAAAGGAGCTATAGAATTCCTATGTGTAGGTAAGAAACAAAGGAAACAGAACGAACACCATTATTGTCTCGCATCCGGAACAGTGGCAATAATTCCCTACGGATGCTGGTGGCGTTACCTACAAAGATTTTTTTAAATGCTGATCTTCCCCTGACATGAGCCTCACTTCAAAAGTGAAGTGTAAACATTTATCTTCATCCACAAAGAATCTGGATTGGGCAAAACCTGCTATACTATTCCCAGCAAAGTTCCAAGTCTCTCGTAACTTTAAAAAATATATAGGTTCTGAGATGTCTGGTCAGCAGAGGCTCTTTAGAAAAAAATTCAAGGGACAAATACATCTGGCTCCCTACAGCATCCTGGATTAAGAAATGGCAGGACTGAATTAACTACTACAGGCCTATGCCTCCTGGGTTAGCTACCAGTACTATAATAATGATTACACTAACTACCAGTAGTGTAACTACTGTAAGTACCACAACTACTGGATTGACTATGATAGGCCTATGCCTACACCTCCCAGCTCTGGGGTTACACGATACATCTGCAACATCATTACATACAGCCTGGAACAAGGGGCAGGGTCTGCCCCACACACAGCCAGCCCCATCAGGGGCTCAGGTAACATCTGGGATGAAGATAGGCTGCTGTTGATGATCTTCATGTAGTCAGGAGTTTGGGGGTCCAGCAAATACCCCGGCATCGTTACAGCAGCTGGGGGGTGGAGGAGGAAGGAACAGGATTAGCTGCTGCTACTCTTCAAGCAGCCGAGAGAAAGAGAGACTCTGGCTGAGTCTGCTGCAGTTAGGTTAGCCAGGGCCTCAGTGCACTGCTGCCTGAATTTGGGTGGGTGATGTCTGAGAAGGGAAGCCTCAGCCCCCTGCCACTCCAGCTGTGGGTTCTGTTGCACGGAGACCTCCTGCCATCCCAAGAGAGAGCTAGGAGTAGGGGAAGGGGCAGGTTGCTGCCACCACCCCAAGGCTACACACAGATTTATGTTGGTGAGGGCCCTTTGCTTGGGAGACAAGGATATGTGCGTGCATGCACGTGGGTGTGCATGATTGCCAGATTGCCTTAGGCCAGCTCTGAGAAGAGCACTGATTTGATTTTAGCTTCCTTCCTGCAACATTTCAGGACATTTTCTCTCCTGCTTATCTTAAGGTTTATCCTCTTTACTTGCCAACCAGCATATTTCTCCCTTGTTGTGCACTTTCCTTTCTTTTATTGTAAATCCCCATTACTCTATTCACTAGCAATGCATACCAACAGAACACGTAAGAAGCTAACTCTCTTATTTTATATGTTGCAAGACTAAGGTTTAAAGCATATGCGCAATTTACTATCTTTTCTTGGTAACTTTACACTAGGATCCTGTGTGTGTTAATCAAAATTGGCAATATTATTAACACAGATGATGTGTAGATGACAATTTGATTTTTGCTTTGACTTTCCTATTTTGTACCCTTTTGCTATGTATGTGCCTAAAGCCCAATCAAAACACTTTAAAAATAAGCAACCGCAACTATGTGATTTCAATGAGCAATGCTGAAATACTTTAGACTTGGCCAAACTGACTTAGAAGTATAAACATTACAATCAATGGTCAAAATGGAATTTCAGGCTATCATTTAGATGATGGGAGTTGTTCACAATTTGTGTCCTTTTTGCTACTATGTAAGTTTTAGCCTATCTGGCTGCAAAGCAAAGAAGACAGCATTGCAGCAGGAATGCAGCATTGCAGCTATTTTCTGCAGCCAGAAAGGACTTTTATATGAATGAAAGTTTAGATCCCTTAGAAAACAGCAATATTTGAAAATCCAACTCTACTGATGTGTTTCTATTACCCTGGATATGTCTGATAAGCACTGTTTACTCATGATACCTTCTCTCTCCTTCAGTGTGTGCTGTGCTGTCTACCTATTGATCAGCTTTGGTCTCTATATCATGATATTCAGATAAATATAAAGAGCTGGATTCTCTAACAAGATCCCGCCCCTTAGTGCCATTCAGGAAGTGAAAAGGGGTCAGAAACTGGCTACAAATGGCCAGTAAACTATTCCTCTGGCACAGGGAAACACCCTATATGCATAAGCCTGCCAGCTGCAAGCACCATTGCTCCACCACCACCCTCTTAGTGCAGGGAGTGCGTCACAGGTAGGGAGAGAGCATGGCATGGCAGAGCTCGACTACATCTATCCTTCCCGGTGCAGGCTTGCTTGTAGGACCATGCTCCAGTGGCTGCTCTCAGAACTGCCTGTCAGCAGTTCTAAGTGGCAGCAGGGTTGGGGATGAGCAAAAGAATTAGGGCGCTGGAACTAGCTCATTGACACTCCCTGCTCTTTCCTACATCAAGAATCTGCCCTTGTACCATCCTAGTTAGTTCTGCTACTGAGATAGCTTAGGAAACTATTTTGGATAACATGCAACAGGTTAGAAAAAACAAAATTCTTATGGGCCAAATTCTACTCTTAGGTACATGCGCACCTTAGGCAGCATGTGGTCTGACCCCTCTCAACTATCCATCTCCCTATCTGCCTTCCATGGCCATTGCAGTTTAGCCCATGTCATTTGCTCTTACCTGTACTTCAGTATTATCATAGCATTTGTTAATGCTGAAGCACAATCTTTGTACATTTTGTACCACTCAGTTTTTCTTATGTCTAATAACGCAGATGGATATTTCTTTTGATTTAAACTGGAATAATCTTGGCATTACTCACTTGCCATTATCTTTTCAACATACTTTTATAATTAGCCCAGTTCTGTCAAGTTCTTTGCTGAAAATGAATCTAACTGCTCCAATGTTGTCTCTCTTCTTTTGGCAGCAGAGCCTTTTGTTCCCCTCTCGCACTGTGTAATTCTAATATAGCTTCTCATTTTTCTCTCAATAACCTAACAATTTTGAGTTGAGATAATAAATTATGGGACACTTTGGCTAAGATCTGTGATTGAAAACTGCTTCTTATCATTGACTGAACATTAACTGGCATAGTTCTGGGCTCATGGAAATGATGTTACAACTTAAATTTGTAATCACAAAGAAGACACCTAGAGAGTTCATCCCACCCATTAAAAGCGAGTATTTGTTTGTTTATTTTTAATACTTTTTTATACCAAGCCAAGTTCCTCCATTGACTATCAAGAATACATTTAATAGCGAAAGGCATATCAAGAAACTAACATTTGCAAAGTCAAATTAAACTCAATACTTAAAGATGTAATAAGAGAAAAAGAATAAGGTTACATTTTGCTCTCAGTGAATAAAATTAATATTTTTTCAGATTTAAATTTGCCCAACAAGAAATTTTTCTAAAAGACAAATAGCCTAGGAAACTGAAGTCCTCCACTTAGACACCAAAAAGGACTTGCTTATTTCACATAAACTTGTCCCTCAAAAATGCAAAAACTGCTGGTACTCTACTAACACTGGCCACAATTCTAGAGTTGCCAGGTGTTTCTGCACAGAGGATCTGAGGTGAAACAGAACTATTTTGTCATTTAAACTGTCACTGTTAGGTTCCAGAGCTAACACTCCATTACATTTAATTGCAGTAGTTTTAGTCTTATTTTTTCAGAAGTATCTGAACACTTGGAAGGATGGTATGGCATCAGTCCACATTTGGAAGATTTTCTTATCAAATACTAGAGCTAAAAAATGGGGGTTTTATTCATTCATTTATTTACCCAAGCTTAAGCTTGGGGCTGGGCATCCATTTAAAATTAAACTGTCCCTGTCCATGACTTTGAGCACTGACTTTTGTGCGGAAAAGGAAAGGTTAGTCCTCATGTTCAGTAAGTCCTTGCTATCTTTTGTGAGGATTCTAACAAGGAATGCAAATAACGGTGCTCATTACGATAGAATTATGTGTATACCATCCATGAAGAATGAATACAGACAACCAAATTCATTTCATACAAGCTGCTGAATAGTTAGTAGGTAACAATTACTTATCAAATGTGAACCACTGCCCTAAAAGTGCACGGTTTCACATTCTAATACCAATATGCTAAATTTATTTTTGAAGCACCTTTATATAAATACCACCAATGGTATTTTTAAAGTTTTCCATAGCAGAATATGCTTTGACCATCAGCTGCCCATTTTGTGAAATTTATTTCAATGTAGAATTTATCTGGGCCTAAGTGATCATTTGTGGCCTTTTCGTCTCTCAATTTATTTTTATTCTTTTGTGTTCTTGCAGTCTTTCTTCACTTTTTGTCTATCACCTTTGTACTTACATCTATCCTGTTGCCTACAAAATGGCTCCACAGTAGCGCCTTTAAGTTTCCTCAAAGTTGAGCCTTATCAGTTGACTTCACTGAGAATTGTGGGTGGTCAGCACTTCAGAAAATCAGGCCCTATGTCTTTAAGATACTGTGCTCAAAATGCTTTGTTTCATTGAGCTGAATTCCATTGTGCTGTGCTACTTATTTACAACATAACGTCCTTAAGCAAAGTAAAAATATGGATAAATTCTCCCTGTTCAAAATGTTTCCTGCAGCTCTACTTACAATATAATCTGCTTCTAATACACAAAACTACTAAACCCTTTCAAAGATCTCTTGCTTTCATTGCAACGTCCTTGACTGCATTCATCTCCGTTTAAAATACTGCAGCGCTAAAACAACCCTAAAATTTCTTCAGGAAAGGCAGCTTAAATGACAAAGTACTAGCACCTTTGCCACAGATGAAATGAACGCAATACCGAATTGGACACAGCTTTCAAACCAGATTCCAGCAAAGAATCACCTTTTATTAAGCCAGCTTTATACGAGAAATCTGGATCGAATTTGAAATGCAATTAAAAAGTTAACAAGATATACATTTTATGGCCTCAGCATTGCTCCTCACTTTGACTTTGGGTGTTGGGTTGGGGGATTTTGTGGGGTTTTTGGTTCTGTGGGGTTTCACTGATTAAAATCCAGTAATTTTATCAGTTAATGTAAATTTTTGTATCACATTTACAGAATTCACATTCTTGGCACTTTATTCATACACATCACTGGCACTGTACAGCAGTATCTTTTTTTAAAAAAAATAGCATGTTCTCTTAAACAGCTGCACTTTTCACAATGGCTGTAGTCTTGATTTGTAATTATTTGGGATGATGTATTTATAAAACACATCTATACAAAAGTCTTTGCATAATATACGGGTATTTTCTTTCATTGAAAGGCTCCTCTTAGAAATACTTTATGAAAGCTTTAAAGTAACCTTCTACATTTCGTTTTGATAAGGGAAAAAGAAAATTTTCACATTGTGGATTCAGTCAGGCGGAGGACATGACTTGTGTAATCCTAATAAATCAGAGCATTCCCGTGTGGCAGAAGCAACAGGGGAATAGTGTAAGAGCAGTGCTGTATGTTGACCTAAGCAAGAGCTTATCGAGAAATGATGTCCTCTTAAACAGACTCCTGTAGAGATGTTCTGCATTTCCTCTGACAAATTGTAAGTGCCCCTGACTGTAACATTCCTAACAAAATAGGGCTGATTTAGCAATGCACAAACTGCCCATTATCTTACTGCATAAAAAGGCCATTTAAAGCCAAGCCTTAGGACACTGGCCCATTGGATAGAGTACATCTGAAAAATTACCCTCATCTGGTGCCACCAAAGCTGTTGACTACCCTAGGGAAAATACCTAATTTATGAGACAGACAAATGTTCACTTTAATCAGTTAAAAATTGCCATTTTTCCTACATGACTTTGACAACATATCAAAATCAAATATATTTAGCTTTTTTTAAAAAAAATATATCTGCAATACCATATATCTGATATTGTCACTGGTATCAATTTTCAGCTACCATTGGCTTCCTCTGTCTCTCAGATCATAATATTGTGTCCAAGTGCAATTAAAAAGCACACCCCTCTAAAACAATGCTCGAAAGATTAAACAATCTATTTTAACAAACTGTTCCTGTCTGTAAACTTTGCATGCCAAGATTACAACCTGTCATTATCTTCCCAAGAGACAGAGTACCTTTTTAAAAAGTATCTCTAATGAGATCTACAAATCTATGTTCAAGACAGCTTACTTTATTGTGTTTATAAAGATAAAAATATTTTAAATAGGTTATGGCTCTTGGGACTGATAGAAACACAACGAGGGGTAAGGTCATTCTGAAACGTTAATAAAAGTTTTCATAAAATATGATGGCTCCCAAAGAGTAATGTTTGGGTGTAAAAAATAACTATAAAAAGTATATTTTCTGCTGTGGTAAACACACCGTTTTTTTGTGTCTAGTTGATTCTCCAAATTCTTCATTTAGTATAGTGGTGGACATTTCCAGCTGTTTGACTACCCATCTGGGATTATATTACTATTAGTTGATACAGCATATTTTCCTGAGCTTCACCCATTATATTACAAGTTTCTTCGGAAGAGAAGCACACTACATTGCTTTGGCCATTATGCTAATACATTGCTGTTCATTTTAATGGTCAATCTGTCTGCCAAGTAGTGACATCCACAAAAAGAGAATGTACAGTTATCCTAATCAGATAGGAGGGTATTCCGTTAAAAACCACAAAGAATGATGCCTCTTTTTTTTCTTTCCTGGTGGCATAGTTTCTTAGATAAGAAACTGCAGAAGCCACAGGAAGAACTAGTGAAATCTGGAGACTAAGTCTATACAAGTTAAAGCCACTTATATTCCTTTTATTTCCTATCCTCCAAACCTCAGGTTTTATTGTTCAGTGCTTTTATCCCACAAGCCCAAAGGATTGCATTTTTCCTCTCAGTGTTCTCTAGACTTCTGATTAAATGAAGTGAATGAAATAACCTTCAGATATTGGAATGCAGTGTTTAGACATAATGCAAGAGACTACACGGATGCACTCATTCACTATTTTATTATTGCAGTCTATGCCCACCTTTTTAAAAACAAGAGGCTGAGAAAATACAGAAAATAAGCATCAATATAGGAAACTCCATCAATTGCAGGTATCAATACCTGTATGTATATATAAATATACAGGCATGCACATTTTTGTCCAGTGGATTTTGTTTCTTTCTTTTTAAAATTTGTTGCTAAAAATCTCAAGATTTTTTTAAAAATTAATTCTATCTGAAAAATGTATTTCTTTATTACATTAAAACCTTGTATTACAAACACTAAAGCCAACGGGGTGACAACAGTGTAAAGGAGGACACAATTTGGTCATTACCAATTGACAGCCTTGTCATCTTTCTAGATAGAAGGAAAGAAAAATTCTCAAAAACAAACAAGTTACTCAGTGTACAGAAACTCAAGTCACAATGAAGAAGTAAAAGCTGTATTATC
Organism: Mesoclemmys tuberculata; assembly: GCA_007922155.1. Classification (NCBI taxonomy): domain Eukaryota; kingdom Metazoa; phylum Chordata; order Testudines; family Chelidae; genus Mesoclemmys; species Mesoclemmys tuberculata. The sequence goes on from ML675631.1 coordinate 13,189,626, forward strand.
CCATGGCTGGCAAAACAGGTATTTTCCAATCAAACTGAAGAACTGCTACAAGTAACATCCATATAACTGTGAGTGTCCCCTGGTTGAGTGCATGTATGCCTGCAGTTTTTCTCTGTTCACGGTGCCCCCCGTTAGCTGCTGCACTTGTCAGGCAGTTCTTTGGTGACTCAGCCCTCTGGCCAAGTCACACTCTGTCCATGTGTTAAACAAAAAAATCCCTTCCAGCGTATACAGTTCAAAATGTGCCCAGTGCCCTTCAGCGCTCCCTAGCTCACTCTTTCACAGTCCAAAAGGGCCCATCATGGTACCCTCTTCATTGATGTCAACTTGCAGCCCTCCCTGAGCTCAGGCCATTAATTAGTTCAACAGGGACGTAGCACAGTTGGTGCACCTTCCTGTGGCCCTCCCTGGACTCAGTCTTTAACCAATCCAACAGGGCCCAACATGGGACCCTCGGTTGGTCCAGCTAGATTGCAAGGTTTCTACTCTGGCATTGAGGCTTCTTCCCTCAGGACTCCTCACCTCTACCTGAGTCCTCAATGATCCCAGCCTTCCTGATGAGCCACTCCTCTTGGACTCAGTTCACTGACTAGGATTCCCTGCTGAGACAGTCCCCATGTAGCCCGCTTCTCTGGGGTGCCACAGTTCTAAGTCCCTTCCTTAGGGTGTAGCTATTTCCCCCAATGGCTGCAGGGGGTGGAAGGACCTGGTCCTACACACCACTCCAGGTCCCAACCCTGGGACCCTTTAAGTATAGCAGCCTCATGCTGCATCCCTTTGCTGCTCTATGTTTCCTTGGGCCACTTCCCTGTCGCCTATCTTAGTTGAGTCCCAGCAGCCAGCCAGAAGCTCCTTTCTGTCTCCCCTGGTCCCTGCCAGGAATTCTCATTTTAGTCCCAGCTGCCAGCCAGCCAGGAGCTATTCTCAGCTTCCTTGGTCTCTGCCAGTCCCATCAGCCGCAGCAACAACCCAGGAGCACCTCTTGCTCCCTCAGTCCCTGCCAGCACTTTGGCCCTGCAGGTCCTCGTATAGGAGCCTGCTGGACCCTGATTGGCAGCTCCCTGCTGCCCTTTTCTTGGGCAGGATGTGGCAGGGCCATGAGGCCTCCAGCTGGGGGGCTCAGGTTGCAGTCTACACCACCACACACCAGAATTTCAATCCTAAGGCTCTCTTCAGAAACAACTGGCAAGCAAGGTAAAGTCTAAGTCAAAACAGCAAGAGATAGATGCAGCCCTGCTTCATGGCAGCACTCACTTCAATTAGCTGCATCTCTTGTTTGAGAGCAGCAGGATTGTTGCTTCAGCAGGTGGAAAATTACTCCAACTCAATGCTCACATATTTGTCTTTAACAGTCGCTGAAGAAGATTTCTTAGTCTAAGAGCCATTGGCATATTTTCTATGTTCAGAGTGAGATAGGACTCTATATACTTTGCACACAAATACCCTTGTTAAGATTGAAAAATTGGGGAGAAAAAGACTTATTTTCAGCTTCCTCCCCCAAAACATGTGCCCTGCCAACAGCCAGTCCAACAGCTTCCAAACCATCCATTCCCAGTAAAAAGGTCTTCTCCCATAGCTCAAATCCACTGTTACTCACCCTATGCATATCACTTCAAACTGACTACAGTTTATCCAAAATCTCCACACAATGCAAATCAATTTCTTATCTCACAGTGTGCGATACATGAGGTCCAGGCCCTCTCCAGCATGTATTTACATGCTGGGGGACAAGGAAGGGGTATGGATAATAGAGCAGATATTCCAACTAGGACTATAAGGAGGAGAATGAGCCCCCAACTGGGCTAGGAGTGACCCAGCTGCTGAATGGCTATTGTGGCAATGCAGGGAGTCCTCTGCAGTCCCTTTGTGATTCCTGCAGGCACAAGGTGCAGAGGGAGATGCTATGGTCGCAGTGAGGCAGAGCAGAGACCTTCTAGCCAGGATTGCGAGGAGGAGAACAAGCCCTTAGACACAGGGAAAGCCAACCCACTGCTAAATGGTTCCCGCCCTCTTGATTATCTGAACTCTCAACAATAATAAATAGGCAAAAAATCATGTCCCACATGCTATTTGGATAACTGGGAGTATACTGTATTCTATTCCCTGCCACACTCTGCCTGTATCCATTCTGCCACTTGCCAGCCTCACTTTGCCATACTGTATTTCCATGCAACTTCCCTGTCTAACACCTATGAAAATAGGAGTCAGTAGATGAGCTTAGACCTAGTACCAACAGGAAATACATTAAATCCCCTTTTTCAGACACTCATAGCTTTATCGAAATCCCTTTTGGGGTGACATTTTCCATAGTCAGTATCAAACTGTCATAATTATTTTAAAGAAAGATTCAGAAAAATCCATTCAGCTGTTTTTGAGGTTTGTATGTGCAAAAACATATGCATGTTAATCAGACATTTTGCCCAGGTGTAGTTCAATGACTAACACAAACTGATCAAACTTGGATTGTTTTGTAGAGCTCACTGAGATCTAAGAAGCAACCCAAGTTTGAGGAACATTAATTCAGCAGTTTTACAGTTATCAGCACTGAACATATTTTCACATGTGTATAGTAAGATTTTAAATTAGATTTATTTTCCAGTTGTAAATCTGAAGCTGCTGAGTTGGAGAACAATTGACCTAATCTCCACTTTGCTTTTGGTCTTCATGAAACTCATTATACATTTAACATTATAAAATAAAAATTTACCCATAAACATTATGATAGGTCAGTTGACATACAGTTATAAATTAATTTATATTTTATACCAATTAACTTATGAAGACTTCTATGATTATACTGGGAAAAGATGGTATTTACAGTTTTTATTCCATGAATGAAAGGGTATTAATGCAACATTCATCTGAAAAAAGGAGCCATTCTGAAATTAGTAAGGAAAATACCACTGGTTTCCTCTATTTTTAAAATAAACAAGGAAATTCCGTGAAGCAAGTTAGTGTTAAGTTTAAGAAACCATGACCTCAAAAGTCAAGACTACAGAGTTAATGATCAACACACAACATCCATGTCTCCAGGCACATGTTCAGAAATAGAAGGCCTAAAGCTAAGAGTCTTAAAATTATCATAGATTTTTACCCAAGTCTCAAATTTGTTAGTAGACTCTACACAGCCATCATGCCCCTTATTCCCATCTAGGAAGCCATTTACTGACCCATCTATGCCCTTTTGTTTTAAACCCAGAATTATGATGACAACATACTTGGATTACTAGACTGAGAAGATAGTTACCAAGTTCTTTCTATGTGCACTCTTGCCTTGGAAATTGTGTCTTATTGAAAGACACAGCTTGTTTCACAAAGAGCATGTAGATATTTTATTGGTTATAATATTTTTCTTTTCTTTTTCTTTTTAAAAAATTATTTTCTCTGAGAAGGCAAGAAAGGAAGCATTGTAGATGCTCCTGCAAATCAGGAACTGTTCCCATCAGAAAATCAACTTTTTAATGGAATTTAAATGTCATATTTCACTAGCAAAGAACTTTTTTGCAGTACCTCTCATGCTGCACTGATTCTCAAATCTACACTCTTTCATGCTCAGTCTGACACTATTATGTGAGTTCACAAAGATCACCTAACTCCTTCCATAGCTCAGAAAACTAGTGCATCACAGAGGGCTCTGGAGAGTAAATGCAGCATACTTTGGATTCATCAAATCTCTCTGAAGTATAAAGGAGACTCTAAATCTGAACTGACCAGTTTGTACGGCACCCAGCATTGCTGCAACAGCTGAACCCTGCACTCCTGGGAGGAATGGGACACAATATAAATATCACTTAACGTAAATCTCCCTTGTATTGTCCTGTGAACTGGCAGAGCTATTGCTGTCATAACCAGGTATATTTTTCTTGTCACCCTTCATTCAATCTATTGGACTAGCCTTGAATGCCCATTTTTCTGCTTTTCCCACAAACATCGCTACACTTTATTCCAGGATGCCTCCTAGCTATGGAATGTTCTTTGCAGTGGATGGGTGGTAAATCTGGACTTCCAAGAAAAGTTAGGCCAAGTTGGGTGAATTTCTGTGGTTCAGGTTTATGGCAGCGATAGAAACTCAGAGGCAAAAGATCAAAGGGCAGGTGACAGCATTTCCTCTTATACCCAGGAGTTAGTGAATTAAACTATGCTGCAATTTGCCATCTACTGACCTAGAAAATGCCACCTATAATTATTCATTTCAGTAAAAGCATTTTCCTCAAGTTAGTGCTATGTCAGGTTCTGTTTTACAATCACGCTTAAAGTTTGGTAAGGACATTGGCATGGGGAGACAAAGAGCCAAGCAGAGCTGAGTGGTCATCAGCAGAGCCTATGGGGTTCTAGGATGACAAAAAGCAGAGCCGAGTATGGGTGAAAAGTCAAACAAAGTCATGGGAAAGTTGAGTCGGTCAATATAACGATGCCCACAAGCACAGCCATATAAGGCCTTACAGATTCAGAAATGGTCACAATCAGACAGGGGTGTTTGCAGAGCTCCACCACGCCTAAATGGAAGTGCCTCTTGGCTTCCCATTGGATAATTCTGACTGCTAGGTTTTTAGTCCCCTCCCTAAGCCTCTAAACTATGTGCTAGCTCAGACAATTGCTTGTTAAGTGAGTGAGATAAAGCAGTGTGCTGGCAAAATATATTACTATCTATTGCCAAAGGACAGATGCAGAGTCTGTATTACACACAGTGACATATACATAAGACTACACTGCAGTTGTAAAGACACAGTGCTGCAGCGGTTGAGGTACACAGTGCTTTGCCCTAGCAAGAACTCCTGGACGTTTTGTTCCCAAGTCAGTCAATATGTCTTTAGGTGCAGAGGGGCTCAGAGGAAATGGTGTGTCTGTGATCCAACTTGTGTTGGCTCAGTTCTTTTGGTCAGTGTGGGGTAGTGGCCGAGGCCATGGCCTGACTTGTGCCTCCTAGTCCTTGAAGGAAGTCAGTTCTACCACTGGTGCTGGCCTCAAGCAGCCTTTACACTCAGAGAGTACAAAGAACAAGATTGTCTAGAAGTCATGCAAAGAAGGTGGGGAAAGGCTGCTCACATGTTCCTACAGACGCACTACTGACCTTTATTCTTCCATGACTAGGTCGAATAAGAAATTACTTTGCATTATATTTTTATTATTTGAAAAGTAGTAGAAAACAACAAACAGACCATATTATTCACAGGTCTGTCCAAAGAGCACTGTGCACAATTGTGAAGGCAATGTGGAAAGAGATACTTTGTACTCTACCCCATATTCCTGAACTGCCTCTGGACTGGTACTAGGTGTAGTTTAAAGCCAGCTTCAGGTCTGCTCTACTTTACACCAGTTGCCTTCATCCCCAGGAGGCTATTGGTGCAGTAGAATATTGCTAGGTCATAAGGATTCCCCCAGCCACAACCTGTTCCCTCATGGACGTGGGTCCAGAATCAGAAAGGTGTGGAAAGTTTGTCCTCTGGCTGGATCCACTGGGTTTAGGGAAACTTTGCACTGAGCAAAATTGCCCTAAAAGACACAAGAATAAGGCCTTAAGTGTATTTTTTTAAAACTGCCAATTAGCAATTATTTTAATGCTAAAAAGGAATTTTGTATTCTAGAAGAAAATGGCGTATTGGGATGTGGAATAGAACTTATTGAGTTTATTGAATGTTCAGCCAGAGGACTTTATAAACTGAAGAAAAAAAGCTGATGGAATAAAGTTACTTTTACATGTTGCGGGTAATTAATAAACTAATAAGATGTATTGGCTGAAATAGATCCACATAAGTGTCCGGTGTCTTGCCTCATCCAATATTTACTAGTAAAGACTGATTAAAGAAAAGTTACATACTAATTTTGCTAGGGTGAGAGAACAGCTGTGTGATGTTCTGGTTTATAAAAGAGGCCAAGAGAGTGTATTTGTTGTGGAATGAATCAGTCCAAATGAGCATTTATTGTTTTCTTCAGCTCATGGCACAGATCCATGTGATTTAATAAATATATTAAATAGTTTGTGAGAATAACAAAAGAGGGTTATGGGCCAACCTTGTAGCACGCAGCTTGCCAGTAGCAGTGGGGTAACAATCATATCAATAAAAGAAAGATAACGTAGGATCCAATGCAGATATAATATAAACTGTTCAAAGAAACTTTCTTCTGAAACAGTAACACTCTGCACCTAGGGAAGTGTCATCAGCTCTTGAAAAAACAACTGACTGTCCAATAACACCACATTTTAATTTGTAATATTTAAAATGGTAATGAGGAAGGTGTTTTGTCTGAATTTCCATTTCTTTCAGGGCCTAATTATGAAAGACAGAAAAAAAACGTGCTTTGCTCTCTCTTTCACATCTCATTACATTTATTCAGCTTTATTACTAATTCTTTGTTAATATCATTTTCACCCTGGGAACTACATTTTTGTCTAGTTACCCTGGTACATGAAATCCTTAAAAGCAGGAAGTCCTTGATCACCACATCATATTTTTCATGGTATTTTAAAATGACACTCACCATATTGTTAGAAGTAGGTTCTATCAGCAGGCTGCTCTCTGGAGGTGTTTTTTCTCTCTCTCTCCTAGGTGCCTTAAATAAGTTTTACCTAGCATGGTGGCCTAGAGAGACAAGGAACAGAAAGTGAATTGAAATGGCTACATCAGTATGTGAGCCATCTTTTCCCACCTCAGATTCTGCTGCAGAGCTTTTTAAATTAGCAGCATGGCAAATTAAATGTTAGGATAGTATTCCTTAA